>CM031239.1:741788785-741891177 GCA_018340775.1 Taxus wallichiana var. yunnanensis
TATAAGAAATCTAAGGCTAACCTAGTGTGAGTGGAGAAGTGCGAGGAGTGCACAATAGATAGACTATAAGATGGAAAATACCTAAACCATAAGAAGACTCACCATGTAATAGTGTATGAGTGATGAATCCATAATATAAATGAGGATGGTGAGTAAGAGGATAAAGGTCCTCAAAATAAAATCGAAATAAGGTAGGCCATAATGTGAACATATAGTGACATCACAACTAGTGGTCAACTAGAATATGCTCCCAATATGACTCACCATGAAAATTGTGCAGTGTGAAGGTAGTGTAGACACAAAATGATGCACTTTGGGAATTATTTAGTCTCGGTCTCAAACTACTATTCATAAGGTTTTCAAAGTGAAGAAATTAGTATTAACACATGTCCTTTCGACATTTTACTTTACTTGTTGCCATCAATGTCAACCTCCCGCATGTACTCGCCAAAAAATTCATTTTTCGTTTTATCTGACAAGGGTGCCCCAGAACCCCGGGTCCCATTTGGGGACACCCTGATCCTTTTTACACTTTCCCACCACTTTTTGGGCACTTTCTAGCCATTTTAAATTTCTATCTTTTTAGTGGTCGACCTTTTCCGGGTTAATTATGAAATTAGAACAAGAGAACCATATAAATATAAAGTTATAAGAGCATAATGAGGGGCCAATAAATAAGCACTACTATCATCACCTAAGGCCAGTATCCATCAAAGGCTCGATTTTAATCCATTTAGCTCCATCACAAGGGACAAGGCTAGTTCATCTACATCACACTACATAGTAAGGGAAGTTTATTCTATTTCGCCCACCATTCTATTACATTTCTACATCTAGTTATTACTCACTACTTCACAAAGTGTGACTAACATGGGAGAACTTAGGGGTACGATATTCACATTCACACACACACACCTATAACTACATCGGGTCTAAGATGTAGTACAACACTCAAATGGGTAAGTCCACCATCAAGTTTCCACCGAGGATAGTCTCCCCCTTCATATGCATCTTTCTTTTTTATGGTTTTGATGTTTGGCTTAGGGTTTTGTAGGTCTCTTCTTCATCTCTCGATTTATAGGAACATCCAAACAAATCTAAAGAACATCAACACGACACAAAGCGAAGGTAGACAAACATCTAAAGAACACCCGCAGGAGGCTCAGAGAGTTTTCATAGACAAGGGCACCCAAATCTCATACAAGAGTGACCCAGGTGCCCCAGTCCTTCTCCAAGCACCCTAGTCTAGCCTACTATCCTAGATTTATGCTTTTTGGAGCTTTTGTGTTATCAATCCTACATTATGTTTGTTCATATTATATGTAACACACCCGAATAGTTATCAATCAGCTAAACTCTTCCTAACCCTCTTTGTTCATTAGGCTTTCGTGATTTCTACTTGCTTAGTGGCTTGGGTTTCTTTATTTACTTAGCTTTTATTTACTGTTGTTCTTAATATTAGATTAACTTAGAATATCCACATTTTAGTTAATCATTTTGGTGAACCCAATCTTTGAATACCCTTTCTTCTCGGGTTCTTTTCTTCATTTGCCCATCACCCATAGTGGTCATTTTGGGTATTTTCAATATTATGAGCTTCCTTCATTCACTCGTAGAGTTTCCAAACCAATGGCTGATATCCCTACTTTTGTAGGTAACACTGATAATCCCTTGGATACTTCACATAAATTTCCTCTTCATGATATAGAAGCGTCTAATAGTGAGAATTCCTACGATGAGGACACTAATGTAGACCAAGACCAACTTAACATTATTACTGATTTTCGAAAATATTTGCGTGATAATCCCACTCATCTTCTACATGTCTTACAAACTTTGATGACTTCTAAGAAATCTCATGATGGTTCAACCTCCATAGGTGATCATTCTTTGGTTCCCATGGTCTCTACCCCACCAATTTATGTTTTAGCTCCTATTCCCACCACCACCACTTCTTCCATTCATCCTATCACCCATAATATGCATCTTGGATCCTATTCGAATGCTCCTAATTTAAACTCTTTATATCAAGATTTACAAATTAAAATTCTCCACTCCCAAGTTGTCACTTATCGTGCACCACCATCTTTAGACTCTACTACACTTGTTGCATACTCCTTTTACACCTATTATATCTTCCTATACATTACCACCTAATTTATTCTCTCCAAAATTACCCATATTTAAGGGCCACGGTGATCCACAAGAGCATCTTTATGCTTTCCATGTCACATGCCTAGACTATGTAGATGACTCTACCATACTAGCCAAGCTCTTTCCTCGTAGCTTACAAGATTATGCGATGCATTGGTTTTATGACCTACCTATCCATTTGGTACACTCTTTCATGCATCTTTTTGATGCCTTTCTCACTTAATTATCCATTAACATTGGATCTAAGATATCTTATGCTCAACTTACACAACTCAAACAGGGACCTAATGCACACTTACCGGATTATGTCTTGCACTATAAATGTTTTTAGCTAAGATGTCCATTGTGCTTGCAGATGTTGAGCTTCAGGACTTATTCATCCAAATTATTTTACCACCTCTCTAGGAGAGTGTTCTCTTTGAGACTTATCCTTCCTTTGACCAACTCTATCATACTCTTAATCTCTGTGAAACCAAGCTCTTAACTATAGGAAAGCTTAAGTATCAAGAACAAACATCATCCTCTTCATGCTTTCAAGGAAGTCCAACATTTAGGACATCTATGACTAAAACATCAAATACAAAAGTCACTATCAACATTGTCTCTACTACTAAAAACTTCAATCATAACCACATCGGTGTATATTCACTAATTTTAATGTACCCCGCGTATTTTACCACAACAACTCATCAAAAGTAACCTACACACTACCTCTATCCACTAAAAATTCATCCATCTCGACCAATAGGGTGTCATTTCAATGAACATTCTTATTGTGACTATCATCACTATGTCGACACTCCACCAATCATTGTTACCGACTACGATTTCTCATTCAAGGTCTAATTGACAATGGCCAAATAGAGCTTCCATAATCTACATGTGTTCTCCACCTATCAATGAGAATCATAAGCTCAAAATCTTTAACAAACCTATACCCAAACATGAAAAAAAAATGATTAACTCATCAAGCAATTAGGTATATCACGTAGTGTCTCCTCCCCTTGAAGGGACCTTGAATTTTTAGTTGTACATACCCATCTTCACGCCACTAGATCATCTCTTTTTCTAACCACGATTATCATGTGGATTTCACATCTAATCACATGCATATTAAAGCATTTATTGGCTCGATCTCCATGAATAATACTAAGGTGGACCCATATTGACCTATTAGCACATGTTCTATTTCATTTCTTCATGCCATCGGTTACCCTATATCACAAATTGAGTACCCTCTAAAAAAACAATATGGTGTTGTCAAACTACATGTTACAGTTGGTCCTCTCATTTTGCTTATCCCTTTCCTTATTAGGAAAGCATTTGATGGTTATGAAACGCTATTTTAACTCAATTGGATTCATAGGTCTCAATCCATTATCTCTATGAATCATTTACGACTCAAATTCATTCATAACAATCAAGTTGTTTCTATCGATGGTGTACCTCCATAAACTCCATGATCAGTCACCTTATCGAAAGCACCGCGCCTCGTAAATCTACTCCATCTACCACATCACAACCTATGTTAGTTAAAGTACAATCTACTCCTAGTTCACCTACTCACACACCACTACAAATCCACACCATTCTCGCTAGTCCTACACAACAATATAGGCCTATTTCATGGCATACCCACAACGTCTCGACATAGATCTCCACCTTGTTTTATTCCACGTAGATCTCCATCACCCACACATTTTTCACACCTACACGTTTTTCATATAATCATCCATCACATGCACATAGAATTCACTCACCTACACAAAGTGACTATCTATTATTCCACCACTACTAGAGCATAATCATACACTTTCACCACCACTAACATCGAATGAGGGACCTTTTCCTTCACTTTCATTGGTTATTTCATTCACCGGCATGCACTTGGGGGGCATAACATTCACACATCCCTCCCCCACATCATAGCATTAGTACTCATCTCATACTCACATTTACACACACCCACATTCTAGCATTCACATAGTCATCTACATCACATACATTGTCATTACCCGATGACACACTCTTGTGCTTTGGTTCACACTTGACTATTGAGGGCATACTACACATGAACCCCACACACTGCACAATAGATACTACATTACGCATATCTTTTACATATCATACAATACTTGCACATTTTTCATCTTACATCCCTAACTTACCTTACATCATTAGTTTTTCGAAATTTGTGCATCTATACATCATACATACTCTACACATCATACTAGTATTCATCACATATGTGTCACACTCCTATTGTCTACAAGTATAGCATCATATAATACTCATCCTACATACTTGAATTGCACGCCTTATCGCACATTATTAGTCTATCTACACATCTAGCATTGCATATGATACATCGCATTTTACACATCTTGCACATCATATGGTCGTCTCTTATCATCACACATACTACATATTATTTTACATGTTGTGCTCACTACCCTATTATGCACTCTAGTTCCTTGATCCATACACAACCGCCGAGGGTTTACCAATCAAATGGACCTTATCATATATAAATGTTCATCACTTGACCTTATATCATATGACATTACTAGGCTAGTGACATATGTTATAGGCTAAATGGTCACATGCTCCTTCATATTGTAGTGGTACATGCCTTAGGTGACATCACCACTCCCTCTATTCATTTTATCATGATATACGCTTCTGCTATAGGGTCACACACACATAATTTTTTAGATTACATATCATCAACACTACACATATACTCGTCCACACTTTGCTAGACATAAACACATACTTTGACCATTTACCGATGACACACTCTCCCTTAGTGTTCATTATTGACCGCTTGAGGGGGCATACTAAATGAAACTCACCGCATACATTTTCCAAAATAAGCCCCATGCTTATTTTTCGGCTAACTCCTCCTTCTTCTCCTTTTGACTATGGGTTATATTTCACTTAAATGAATTTTTGGCATGCTTCCATGGTACTCAAAATATTCTAGAAATGATCCCATCAGATAGGATTTTTCCTCACCTTTCCAAAAAGGTAAAATTTTCCTCCTAACTCCTTGTATTTCTCAAGTTATGGCTCACTGGAGTTTTTGAGGGAAATTTTCCTGGAAGGCCTAACATTTTCAACCAAATGGAATGTGCACGTGGCAGGGGAATGGTGGGTCAACGGGGGTAAGTTGGAAAAATCACCAAGGAGTGGGTGGGGCACAAAGGAAATTTTTTTCCATGGGCCCACTGAAGGAGAAGAAATGGCTTGAGGTCCCGCACTAGAGAGGCGACATGAGGAAGTGCCACGTGGAGAAGGTGAGGTCGGAGGGGGTGAAGTTGAAAATTTTTTGAAAAAATGGTGCAAAGGAAAATTTTTTCCATGAAAGCCCGCAGAGAAAGAAAGTTGATTAAGGCCCGTGCCAAATCAAAGTGTGCCACGTGTCCATGGGTGGTGGAGTCGAGGCAAGAGTAAATTTTGGATTTTTTCCAAAGTAGTAAAAGGCGCAAAGGAAAGAATTGGCCCAAAGCCCACCAAGGAGGAAATGGAAATTTTGGTTAAATCCCCACGAGTGAATAGGGTGGTGACACGTGTCCTATTCTTGGCTTCAAGGAGGTCGGGTCATGGGAGAATTTGGAAATTTTTCCAAAGTGGTCAATAGCATCAAAAGGCAAAATTGGAGCGCATGCCCGCAAAATGAGGGTGGTGACACGTGTCCCAGGATGGGCGTGGAGCGCGGAGGAAAGTTGGAAATTTTTCCAAAATTCAAATCAAAGGGCGAAAGGTAGGTTTAGGCCACGATCCCATCGACCAATGAGGAATGTGCCACATGGTAGTGGAGTAGTGGGGGGCAATGGGGATTTTTGGGGAAATTTTCCCAAATTCAAAAAAAGGGAAAATTTTAAAGTTTCGGCCCACCAATCCATTTTTGCCCTATTTTTGCCCTAAATCTTCATAGGGGCATAACTTTTGATCCAGAGCTCAAATTTTTGCATTCTTGGTGTCATTGGAAAGATGGTGAAATTATCTACATGATGGAGGGTTCAATTTTTATTTTGATGGAGATTTAGTGGAGAAAATGGAAAACGTCCTCGCATGCAAAAAACATAGAAAATGGTTCTCAACCACCAAAATTAATGAAGTATGGGTCTGTTTTTCTCGTAAGAGCAATGTACTTCAAAGTATGGGATTTTCCATGGGAACCCATCATTTTAAGGCTAATTAGATGGATTTGTTGGTGGTTGAGTTAAATCAATTTTTCCCACATTTTTTCACTTTTCTTCATTCTCGCTTTCGTGATTAAAAGCCAGTTTTGGCTCATTTTGTAAAGGTTGGTTCATGTTTTCTATCTTCCTACAAGCTCTTCATTTTCTCCTTAGTAGGTGGATTTGAAGGAGTTTCAACCTCCTCCCATGGAGATTGTAATGGATTTTTTTCCTTTACCATTAAAATGATGTTATCTGCAATGTATTGTATCAAGCAACAAAAACATGTTTTGTGATGCATGCTCTTGTGATTGATTTTCCAATCTTCTCTCTCTTCATTGGTTTGTTTCCTTGTTTCTTTCTTTGCAGTATTTTGGAGCAAATTTGTGCATGTTTTTGTGAAATCTATCCTCATGATCTTTGTGCTATTTTTTCCAAAGCAAGGAGTTCAGCACTCTTCTTTGGTTGATAGATGTCACATTTTCTTCTCTCGTGTTCACCATTTTAGTTTTGTTTTCTTTCTTTTTTCTCTTTTCTCTCTCTCCTTGGTAATTTTAGAGTAAGATTTTGATTAGATTACTTTCAAAGATTGCATGTATATACTTGTAAATGGTAGTTTAGGAGTAGAGAACCAACCTTCAATCTAGAGAGTTTTCCCATTTTTGCAAGTCCCACACTTGGGAAAAGACTCAATGTTGTGCATTCACACTAAATGACCCAATTCTCACTTAGAAAAGCAGATCCATAAGTCATTTAGGGGTGCTGAATTTGCACTAATAGTTTTGGCATGCCCGGTGGGACCTTAGAGGTCTTCCACTTTATTTTTGATAGGTTGGTGTGTTCCTGTTAAGGATTCAACCTTTGGAGGCATATTCAAAAGCACATCTGGCGACTCCATCTAGTAAATAACTCATTCTCTGAGTTGTAGACCTATTTTCCATCCATTTTCATCCATTCTTCTTTCCATCCCTTTCACTCTTTTCCATTCCATGAAGTTGTGCAATCATGACTTCATTTCCATCATGGAATTCACATTTACAACAACAGCAATATATTCCACCTCCAACATGTTTTACAAATCCTCCAAATCAGCATTTTGATCAAATTCAAAATCAACATACATACCCATATGAGCAATACCAAAATCAGTTTGGCTATGGAGCTTTCCAAGAGCAGGAGTATGCAAACAATGAAGACAATCAAATGCAAGATGCTGGTTTGTTAGAGAAAATCCAAAAGATGGAGGTAAACATGGTGCAATCTAGGGCTCAAGCACAAATGAAAGCATTTGGAATCAGTTGTAGAGCACCTTGTCCATGGGTGGGACCTTTTCCAAGGCATTACAACCCTCAAGAGAAGCTTGACTTCATGATTGAACACTATCATTTCTTGCAAAAGTGGACAAAGGAATAGAGGTGTATAGAGGAGTATTCAAAACCTTGTCAATGGGTAAGCACACCATCTCATGCCTTTTCTTTTCCTCTTTCCCAATCTGCATCTCTCATTTGGAATGCCAAGTTTTAAACTCTCCATCCGCTGTCCCAAGTGTTGAATCCATTTCTCCATTCCCTAGTCTTCCACCCCATCTCAATTCTTTTGTCCTCTTCCCTTCCAAACATTCATCCCCTCCACAAGAGCTAAATGAAATACCCTCTCCTCCAAAGAAACAAGAGGTTTCATCTCCTCCACCACAAGAATAATTGCCAAATCAATTGAGTCACAACCCACCCCTCCTCTTGCATTCCCAATTCCATGTGGGGAAGAAGAAATTGCAAAAATCAGTCATGAAGGACAGCAAGAGAAAGAGCCAAGCAAAGAAGGAATGATTAAGAGCTTAGTAAGTTTGGCTCTTAGATATGGAATTGAGAAGATCCCCTTGCTGGTTAAGCCTACAGAAGAGGTTGGAGTTGGAGAACAAGTGGAAAACAAGGCTGATTTTATAACAACAGTGAAGCAAGAAAAAATAGCAGCTTGTTTGTGATGAGTTGAGTGTCCATGTTGGCACTTTTCCCAAAGAGAATGTTGATCCAATAGAAGTTGCACAATCAGCCTTGGAGGAGGAAAGCTCTAAAAGAGATCTTGCAGCCCCAACTTTTCCTCTAGAGCAGTAGATTGAAGAGTTTGATTTGTCATACTTCATGCTAGAGGAAGAGGTCATTCAAGAGAAAGATTGTCTTCAAGCAGTAGAGGAAGAAAACCAGCTCCAAATCCCATTGAAGAGGAGAAAATGGATGAGATCAAGTCATTTTTTGCAACAGCAGAAGAAGGAAGCATTATTGATACATTTTTGCTTTCATTTGAAGGGGCTGATTTGATTGATGAAGCCATTATGGAGGTGAAAAAACAGGTCCAAATTGTGAGCAAGAGGCACAAGAAATTTCATGTTTCTCTCCCACTTCATCTCTCCAAAAATCTGATTTTTTGGATGAGTTTGAATTGACAAGTTTCATGTTTGAAAATGAAACTACACATGGTGAAGAAAATGTAGATTTGGAGGTCACCATACAAGAGGGAGAGACCTTGCAGCAATAGCAGGACATTGAAGAGTTTGATTTTCCATCAGACTTAGAAGAATGTTTGGATGAAGAGCCAACTGAAACTACAATATTTTCTTCTTCACCATTCATTCTCCAACATCAAGAGCCTGCTTGCCACAAAGGAGAACATTGAAAAACAACAGCCTATGTTTTGTGACAGATCTTTGGAACCAATGTTGGAAGATATTAATCTTCCATGTTCTTCACTAGAAAAGGAAGGAAAATAGCAGAAGAACTCCATCACTTCTTCCACACCATCCATTCAAGAAGGTCTACAAGAAGACTCCATTTTTGGAGTTGAAAATCAGAGCTATGGGCATATCAAATGGATCAGACCTTGCCCAATAAGGTACTTGGCTTCATTGGAGCCAAAGGAGAAGTCACAACCAGTCATGCTTGCTTCTAAGCATGAGGATGAGCTATAAAGTACCAAGGATCAGCTGCCATACCTCTTCAATCCAAATGCAGAGCAACTAAAAGAGGTATTCAATTTGTTTTCAGCTGACACCTTGCTAATTTGGGTAGAAGACCAACTTCTTGTTGATTTTCCACTCATCCAAGCAGCCATACTCAGCTCCAAATCATTTGCATGGCTGCCAATTTTGAAGAAAGGAAGCTATTTTGCACAACCAGTTGCAGGGTTTGTTTAGCTCACCTTTGCTTCCAGTTAGAGTAGAGTAGGTAGGTTTTCTTTTAGTAGAAGAAGTGCTTGTGCACACTCTACATGTTCCATTTGGAGCATGTATGATTTTTAGTTTTGTACATAGTTTTTGGTGCTTTGCTGTTTTTCTCTTGCATAGTCCATTTCAGTGGCATTTTGGTGAAAACAACTCCAGTTCAGTGGGTTTCCAAGTGGCTCAGAGAGGAAGTTTTCAAAGTTTAGATCAGTTTGCAGGCTACAACTCATGACTCCATGCCCAATGGATGCTTCAAAGGCTACTGATCATTCATCTAGTAGGCAGATGACCCTCTCGAGTCACCAAATTGTTATCCAAAATAAGCCCCATGCTTATTTTTGGCTAACTCCTCCTTCTTCTCCTTTTCTGGCACTTAAATGAATTTTTGGCATGCTTCAGGTACTCAAAAGATTCTAGAAATGATCCCATCAGATAGGATTTTTCCTCACCTTTCCAGAAAGGTAAAATTTTCCTCCTAACTCCTTGTATTTCTCAAGTTATGGCTCAGCGGAGTTTTTGAGGGAAATTTTCCCTGAAGGCCCACAACCAATAGGAATGTGCCACGTGGCAGGGCGGAATGGTGGGTCAGTGGAGGTAAGTTGGAAAAATCACCAAGGAGTGGGTGGGGCAAAGGAAAAAAATTTTTTCCATGGGCCCGCCAAGGAGAAGGAAAAGAAATGGTTTGAACCCCAGCAGACAATGAGGCGCCACATGTGCCACGTGGTGGCGGAGATCGGATCGGCGGGGTAAGTTGAAAAAGTTCAAAAAGGGGCAGGGAAAAAAATTTTCCCACGGCCCACAAAGGAAAGAAATTTGATTAAGGCCCGCGCCAAATCAAAGTGTGCCACGTGTCCATGAAACCAAATGAGTCGGAGGCGAAGTAAATTTTGGCTTTTTGCCAAAGTAGTAAAAAGGCGCAAAGGAAAGAAATTGGCCCGCAGCCCTCCAGGAGGAAATGGAAATTTTGGTTAAATCCCCGCGAGTAAATAGGGTGGTGACACATGTCCTATTCTCAGCGGAGGTCGGGGGCATGGGGAGAATTTGGAAATTTTTCCAAAGTGGTCAGCAAGGTGTATCAAAGGCAAAATTTGGAGCGTGCATGCCCACAGCAAATAGGGTGGTGACACGTGTCCCGAGATAGGCAATGGGCACGGGAAATTTGGAAATTTTCCCAATGGAAAATTCAAAGGGCTGAAGTGTAAAATGACCATTTGAACCCGTAGACCAATGGGAATGTGCCATGTGGTAGTGGAGTGGTGGGGCGTGGAGATTTTTGGGGAATTTTCCCAAATTCAAAAAAAAGGGAAAATTTTAAAGTTTCACCACCAATCCATTTTTGCCCTATTTTTGCCCTAAATCTTTAGAGGGGCATATCTTTTGATCCAAAGCTCATTTTTTCTCAATTTTGGTGTCATTGGAAATCTATTAAAGTCCTCTACATGATGGAATCTTCAATTTTGTTTTTTGATGGAGTTTAGTGAGAGAAAATGAGAAAAACACCTTTGGCATGGGGAAAAACAGTAGAAAATGACTCCAACCACCAAAATTAATGTAGTATGTCTTCTTTTTCTCCAAAAAGATGGTCAAAAATATTGGGAATGGGATTTTAAGGGTACCCATCATTTTCACAGCTATTTAGATGGATTTGTTGTTGGTGGTTTAAAACCATTTATTTCCCAATTTTTTCCCACGTTTCTCTTCATTCGTGTTTTCATTATTAAAAGCCAGTTTTGGCTCATTTTGTAAAGGGTTGGATGTTCTTTCTCCTACAAGCTCTTCATTTCTCCTTAGTAGGTGGATTTGAAGGAGTTTTAAACCTCCCATGGAGATTGTAACACGTTTTTTCCTTCTTTGTTATCTGCAATGTATTGTATCAATTCTGGAACTGACAATACATGCTCTGTGATTGATTTTCCAATCCTCTCTTGCATTGGTTTGTTTCCTTCTGATCTTTCTTTGTATTTTGGAAAATTTGTGCATGTTTTTTTTTGTATCCTCATGATCTGTGTCTATTTTTTCAAAGCAAGGAGTTCAACACTCCTTTGGTGTATCACCTCTCTGTTTTACTTAGTTTTTTTTTCATTTCCTTTTTTTCTCTTAACCCCGTCCCCTTGGTAATTTTAGAGTAAGATTTTGAATCGTAACCTTTAAAATTGCATGTATACACTGATCGGAGGAGTAGAGGAACTAGCCTTCAATCTGGAGAGTTTTTTTCCCATTTTTGCAAGTCCCACACTTGGGGAAAAGATTCCATGTTGTGAAATCACACTAAATGACCCAATTCTCACTTGCAGATCTAAAGGTCATTAGGGGTGTTGTTAACTTACACTAACAGCTTTCTACCAAGCACATTCCCTTCCCCTGTAAGGCACATTTTACGTGGCCGATAATCTTTTGGGGCCACATCCTCCTATCTGTGACATCATATGTGCCCCCAAATATAAGGGACACCATTTGTTGTTTTACACATTACAAAACACTCTCTACCTAAGACATGTTCAATTCAGCTTATCCATCCTTTACATTGTAGGTTATAAAACAAGTGAGTTTAGACTAGTCTATAAACTCCATACATAATGGATTTTATAGGACATGTTGTCCTTAGCATTCTAGGGAGTAGTTACAGGTTGGAGGATACAACGGATTTCCTCCCTACACTACTTCAGCCAATGGCATCACATCACCCAAAAACCAAGCAATACAGAGATCTCTTCACACTATTCTTAGGGAAACAGTTACAAGTTAGAGAATAATGCAACTTTCTCCCTACACTTCTTCGGCCACAATGGCGTGAGATCGCCCAAAAAAATCATAGTTACAAGATATCATCTCTACACCCTTTCTCTCATCACGGATCAGGTGCACATGTTCCTTTTAATTTTTCATACTTCCATTTATAGTATTTTTACTATATACATGCGTTTTACACATATATACATGCATATTTGACTACTTGATCGTCTTCTCCTTTGCAAGTCCTTTTGTATGAGAAGAAAAAAATTCAACAAAAATAACTACAATAAAGGCATCAACAAAAACAACAACAACATTTGGTAGTTCATACCTCATACTAACATGCAGGTACCCCACATACATCAACATCTACACATGCGCTTTTGCCCTAGGTTCACTCTCACCACTTTTTGCACTTTTACATCTTTAATCTTTGTGCTCCATATTTTTCTCATTCCACACTTTGTCTAGTCCATCGGCACGCTTTCTACATCACTCTACATGGATATTAGGTACACATCTCTATCTACTTTATGTTACCGAGTGTTCCACTCACCAACATAAAGTGGGGGAAAATGTAGACACAAAATCACACACTTTAGACATTATTTAGTCCCGATCTCATACTACTATTCATATGGTTTTTGAGTGAAGAAATTACTAATTAACCCATGTCCTTTGACCATTTTACTTTACTTTTTGTCATCACTTTCGACTTCCTACATGTACTCACCCAGTCAATTTTTCCATTTAGCATCATTGTATCTCTGACTAGGGCACCCAACCTAGTATTAGGGCACCCCATGTGACTTGGTCTAATTTGGGGCATCCTAATCCTTTTTACACTTTCCCACCACTTTTTGGGAACTTTCTAGTCGTTTAGCTTTCTATATTTTTAGTGGTCGTCCTTTTCGGGTTAATTATAAAATTAGAACAAGAGAACCATATAAATATAAAGTTATGAGACCATAATGAGGGACCAAGAACTAAGCACTACTATCATCACCTAAGGTTGCATCCATCTAACTCCATCACAAGGGACAAGGCTAGTTCATCTGCATCACATTGCATAGAAGAGAAGTTTATTCTATTCCATCCAACATTCTATTACATTTCTACATCTAGTTATTGCTCGCTAATTTACAAAGTACGACTGAAATGAGAGCACTTAGGGTACGATATTCACACACACACACCTATAAATACATTGGGTCTGAGATGTAGTGCAATGATCAGTTAGTAAGTCCACCATTGTGGTCATTGAGGACAATCTGACCCCTTCATATGAATATTTATTTTTTTAGGGTTTTGATGTTTGGCTTGGGGTTTTGTAGGTCTCTTCTTCATCTCTGATTTATAATGACATCTAGCGTAGTCCAAAGTGACATCAATGTGACACAAAGTGAAGGCAATACAACATCTAGTGTAACCTCATAGGAGGTTTGGAAGCTTTTCACGAGACTAGGGTGCCCAAATCTCATACTAGAGCACCCCAGTTCTTCTCCGGGCGCCCATTCCAGCCTACTATCCCACATCTGTGATTTTTGGAGCTTTTTTTATTGATCTTACATTTTTTTTTATTTTTTCTAATATGTGACACATTCTGAATAGTTGTCAAATCATCTAAGCTCTTCCTAACCCTCTTTATTCATTAGGGTTCCACATTTCTACTTGCTTAGTGTTTTGTGTTACTTTCTTTATTTACTTTTTTTTATTGTTCTTAATATTAGATTAACTTAGAACATAAACATTTTAGTTAATCATGTAGGTCATAGTGATGTATGTTGCACATGAGGAGGTGGAAGAGTTATAGTGATGTCCAAGTAGAGACAAACCACGATAAATAATCATAACAATAGTAGTAGTAGCGAGAGGGAGGGGTAGATGTATTCCATACAAAATCTATCATGTAAATGACACATTCAAGTGATGGTAAATGTGGTAGTTCATCAAGGGGTTGGGGCTCATCGGTAGTATCAGGTCTTTGGAATAGGAAGTGTTGTGTTAGGATCATGGTCACAATATTTGTATGGATGACAGTCATGAAGAATGGTATAATCAACACCCTCATGTATGAATTTGACACAATGGTGTATGGTATATGCTATTGTTTGTATGGTACGGAGCCATGGTTTACCAAGTAAGTAGTTATATGAAACCGTAGAAAATCAATGACAAGGAATACAATGTTAAGGGTTTTAGGTCCAACTGTAATAGGTAAAGTAATGTGACCTAAACATGGATGAATATAGCCATCATATGCGTGAAGAGATAGACACAATGGACTAACATTAGCAGTAGAGAGACCTATCTTTTCAAGGAATGACATAGGGCATAGGTTAAGTTCAGATCCATTGTCAATTAAAGTGCATTTAATTCCCATATTATAAATGTGAATCATGATATGCAAGGGTGGATCATTGTCAAAAATAGAAATATCATCCTAAGGATTAGATGTGAAAACAATATGTTGAGAAAATGCATCAACAAATGATTGATAAATAGATTCTGGATGTATATTAGCTAGAGTGTGAGTAGTAGCAAGGAGATCTTGCTGGACTTTATGCCTTAAGTTGGGAGTGGCAAGAAAAAAATTATTGACTGAGATACTCATGATGACTAAACTCTAGGATGATAAGTAAAGAATGAGGATCCTAAAATTGTTAAGATCGAGTATGGGTTCACCAAAATGATAAAACTAAAATGGAATTTACTAGCCTAATCTAATGTTATAGGAGTAGTAATAAATGAATAAATGCAGTACAAAAATTAACCAAACAACTAAGCAAATGAAATGTAAAATCCAAAAGACAAAGAGGGTTAGAAAAATCTTTAGCCGATTCAAATATGTCTCCGAGACATGTCACAATGGAGACCGGCTGAATATGAGGAGGAAACCGTCACACATGAGCTCAACAAAATGTAGATCTGAGTTATCAATATGGATTGGGAACCTGGAAGATAGATTGAGGTACCTAAGGTGCCTTGGTCCAGAAATTAGGGTGCCACTGGTCCGTGAAAAATCTCGAAAAACCTCCTTTGAGGTATCGTTGTATATTCGCCTATGTTTTTCCTCGAGTCATGTGTATGTAATTGTATGATCACCAATGTCATTGTAAACTTGCAATAAAGGAATCACTTGTAAAACCCCAGACAAAGCATCAAAATCCTTAAAAATAAAGATGCATATGAAGGGGTCGAGATCTGTCCTCAATGAACACAATGGTGGACATACTAATCGAGCAGCACCGCACTACATCTTAGACCCAATGTAGTTCTAGGTGTGTGTGTGTGTGTGTGGAATTGTGCCCTAGGTGCTTTTGTGCCAGTCACACTTTGTGAGTAGAGAGTAATAACTAGATGTATAATTTAAGTAAATGATGCATGGAATATAATAAACTCCTCTCCTATAAAGTGTGATGCAGATGAACCAACCTTTGTCCCTTGTGATGGATCTAGATAGATGAAAATGGAGTAATAGAAGCCTTTGATGGATGCAACCTTAGGTGGTGATACTAGTTCTTAGTGCTCGGTCCTTCATTATGGTCTTATAACTTTATATTTATATGGTTCTCTTGATTTAATTTCGTAATTAACCCCGAAAAGGCCGAACACCAAAAATATAAGAAGATCAAATGGTTATAAAGTGCCCAAAAATTGAAAGGAAATTGTAAAGAGGATCAGGGGTGTCTAGAGGGGACCAAGGTGCTTGGGGTAACCTACCAAGAATAGGTAAAACACAATATGAAAGTACATACTGGGAAAGTACGGGTACAAGATAAAAAGTAGCAATGAAAGCAATAACATATGGCTAAAAACATGGGTTAATTAGTACTCTTTTCACTCAAGAACTATATGAATAGTAATATGAGACCAAGACTAAATAATTACCCGCGTGATTTTGTGTCTACAAGTGGCCCCTAACCAAATGGAGTTGGAAACTGTTGCAAAATAAACCCGAAGTTTTTAACTTCACCTGTAAGTAAAGAATTTTTATGTTTATGAAGTAATAAGAATTGTATCCGACTAAATACCGATTGGTTCAAGTGAGCCCACACACATTCCATGAGTGTTATATTCATTAGGAACTAGTAAGAGTCATGTCATATTCCCCATATTTATCCTACGGGAAGAAAACTTATTAGCAAAAAGGATATTACGTTGCATGAAGTCTCCTAGTTAAATTTAATGGTGTTTCCCTTGAGAGTAGTCTTCCTCTCAAGAAGAAGAGGGGTGTGTGAGAACCAGTGAGGACTTTTTTACACTCTAAAGAGACTAAGGATTATCCAATGTCGTTTGTGGCTAAAGAGTTTATAGTTGTGAAATTAGGAGGGGAGATTTCAAGGGAAGAATAGAAGAACCTAGTTGAGGTGTATGAGTAATAGGTAGGGCACTTTAAGGGATAGCGAGTTTCTTCACGACTGAATCAGTAGACTCGTTAAACCTAATTTTGTGTCTATAAACAACGACTTGATATTTAGGATCTTGAGAAGCGGATGAGTTTTTATTATTGGTAATCGTGGTCCAACAATCTCCAGATGAATTAGTGGCACAATTATCAAGAGAAGGATTATCTCACACTAGTGGGTGCAAATTGGCCATGAGAGGGAATTCTTTAATTAGATGGGATGAAGATTAGCATTGAAAACAAGTGTTCAAAAGGTTTCAATGTAAAGAACCTTTTGATAAAAATGGAGGTTTCCCACTTGAATGTCAATAGACTCCTTGAGATATTTGGATGGGTCCACCTCCACAAAACCCTTTTTTGGGGTGGGCTATGAAGAAATTGTTTTTTTCATGACAAATGAGTTTGCTAATAGGTTGGACCAAATTTTCTAATAAATTCCAAAGGGGTAAAGGAAAACCTAAAAATTCAACCCCAAGAGGGATATTAAGCTTGCCTTGCTCGAAACTTGGGAATCCTTGGTCTAGTGAGAAAAAACTACCAAGGTATTAAAATAAACTAGGAGCCATGGCTAACGATAGTATGACAATGTTTAGGGTTTTTGAAATGAAAGAGAAGAAAGCATTTTGTAAGGTTCAAGATTCCCTCAACCAGAATTCCATGTGGTTTCCAATGGTTGTGAATCCATTTCTTAGGCATGCTTTTAAAGGGGATCCACCCAACAAAATACCCAACAAAAGTATAGCTTTGAATCCAATGACAAATGATATCAAACTCGAGAGAAATTCAAAGCAACATATGGAATAGGAGAATCGGAAGAAGTCTTACCTCATGGTAAAATTTCGAACACTTTCTCAAATGTTTCAGTGTCATTTCACTCCCTACCTCCTTCATCTTGAGTCACATAAAAATATGCAAAAGTAGTGGAGATGGCCATTAAAAAATAACTAGGCCTTTGGTCATCTAAAGGAGGAAATGACTAACCACAAAAGATGGAGTAAATGGAATTAATGGGAAAAAATCATGTAGTGATCTATGGAAGATCCGCAGAGTGATAGTACGATGGTGGCATAAACCCTAGTCTCTATCCCTGGATCTAATCCAAAAACATGTTTTGTTATGTTTGTGGAGCCTATTTTCATGTTAGAGTATGGTACACCTTCCATGTGTTACACTCGGGTATTAACCCATGGGTAATGGGTAACCGTTATGGGCTGTTTTTGGGCCCATGGTTTTTTCGGTCTTTTTCCCATTGTTTTGATACCCACGGTTTTGTATCAAACTGCTTAAGCAATTGTCTATTTATATGGTCTTATGCATATGATAGATGTACAAGCAAATGTATTGCAGATGTGTTTTGAATTCGGCTGTGAATTCTATAGAGTTTGTTGAGCATAGCTCCAAACGGATCTGGGTATTGTATTGAGAGAGCGGTGGCTTGTAATAAAATCTGAGCAAGTGATTCTTGGTGGACGTAGCCCAAATTGGGTGAACCACGTTAAATCTTGTCTCTCTGTGTTGTGTTATTTATTCTACACTTTTATTTGAGATCTATAATAATTTCTGCATATTAGTTTCTACTATTGCGATTCTGTGAGGGATTATTCCGCATATTTTATCTCTTATTTCCTAACAATTGGTATCAGAGCCTGGTTTGGTTTGCTGAAGTGTTGAATCGCAGGGAAAGTTTTTAGCTTGAGTGGGAGCTATGGCAGATGAAGGAAGATCTAGGGTTGATAAATTCAACGGAAGAATTTCAGTCTTTGGAAGATGCAGATGGAAGATTACCTTTATCAAAAGGATCTTTATACTCCGTTGTCTGAGAAGGTGAACAAACCCTCGAGTATGACAGATGCGGAATGGGATTTGCTGGATAGGAAGGCACTTGGAACGATCCGGCTGTGTCTTGCATCTTCGGTATTATTTAATGTTTCAAAGGAAAAGACTACAAAAGATCTAATGGATGCATTAGGAAGTCAGATGAAAACCCTCTCGCCTCTAATAAGATATTTTTAATGAAAAAGTTGTTTAATATGAAGATGTCTGAGAATAGTTCAGTAGCAGATCATTTAAATGATTTCAATACGGTTGTGAATATGCTAGCTTCGGTTACAATAGAATTTGATGAAGAAGTTAGGGCTTTATTAATTCTGTGCTTTTACCCGAGAGAGTTGGAATAGCCTGTAATGGCGGTAAGTAACTCGGTTCCAAATAACTCAAAGTTGAAGTTTGAGGATGTCAGGGGTGATTCTAAGCGAGGAAATGTGAAGAAAAGCTCTGGGAATCTTCTACTTTAGGTAATGCTTTGACAAAGGAAACTAGAGGGAGACAAGAATAGAGGAAACCGTGGAAAATCAAAAGATCGGGCAAGGTCAAAATCCAAGAACAAGATTGTATGTTGGAATTGTGGAAAGCCTGGGCATGCAAAGAAGGACTGTTGGGAGCTTTGGGATAAGAAGAAACAACAGGAAGAAAACAAGGAGGCAAATGTGGCATCGGGTAATGTATGTCAGATGCTTTGATTCTTTCTTTGCATAATATTACTGAATCTTGGGTTTTAGATTCAGGGGCTTCTTTTCATGCTACTCCACATAGGCATTATTTTGTTGATTATGTTCAAGGGGATTTTGGGCATGTTTTTCTTGGTGATGATGAGCCTCAGCAAAGATAGTTGAAAAGGTTCTTCTCGTGTTAAGATGCAGAATGGGAATACATGGCTATTGAAGGATGTCAGACATGTGCCTACATTAAGGAGAAATTTGATATCGGCAGGGTAATTGGGAAGTGATGGTTATACTGTGATATTTACAGCTAACTCTTGGAAGGTTACCAAGGGTGCTCTTGTGGTGGCAAGAGGTAAGAAGGTTGGAACCTTGTATTTAACCACTGATAGTACTAATGATTGTAATCTTGTGGCTTCAGATGCAGATACAACATTATGGCACTATAGGCTCGGTCATATGAGCCATAAGGGCATGAACATCATAAAGAAGAATTTGCCTGGATATACAGAAACAGGTTTGGATTTCTGTGAGAACTGCATATATGGGAAACAAAAGCGAGTAAGGTTTCTCAAGGTTGGACCTACGAAGAAAGAGAGTAAGTTAGAGCTGGTACATTCTGATGTGTGGGGCCGCTCTGTATCATCTCTTGGGGTTCAAGTTATTATGTTACTTTTATTGATGATGCAACAAGGAAAGTTTGGGTTTATTGTATTAGAAACAAATCTGATGTATTTGACACTTTTGTTAAATGGAAAGCCTTGTAGAGAATGAAACAGTCTTAAGCTAAAATGTCTCAGTCGATATAATGGAGGGGAGTATCATGAGCAATGAATTTAATGATTATCGTTCTAAGAATGGAATCCATAGGCAAAAGACGGTTCCAGAACTCCAGCAAATAGAATGGGGTATCGTAAAAGGATGAACAGAACAATAATGGAACGTGCTAGAGCATGAGGTTACATGCAGGACTCCTCTTTCTTTTTGGGCAGTGGCGGTGAGCACACAATTGTGTACTTGATAAACAGAGGACCCTCAAGTGCCTTGATGGAGGCATACCCGAGGAGGCATGGTATGGTAAGAAAGTTGATTATTCATTTCTTAGAGTCTTTGGATGTGAGGTGTTTGTTCATATAGACAAGGATGATAGGACCAAGCTAGAGGCTAAATCGAAAAATGTACTTTCATTGGTTATGGTGGTGATGACTTTGGGTTTAAATGTTGAGTATTAAGGACAAGAAAATCATTCGGTCTAGGGATGTGGTCTTTAATGAGAAAGTCATGTATAAGCAATAATAAGTAGGAAAACAGGGAAGAATCCAAGAAAGAATATGCAGTGGTAGAGGATCTTCCGATGGGAAAGTGACCCATGAATCACCAGAACCTACTCAACAGAACCCCAAACTCCTACAAAGTGAGGAGGTCTTCTAGGGTAAGAAAAGAACCCGAACGTTTTCTCCTTCTCTTTATTATTTATTACTCACCGATAGTGGAGAGCCGTAGAGCTTTGATGAAGCAATGCAGTAGATGCCAGAAGAAGTGGGAGCAAGCCATGGATGAGGAGCATAAGTCTCTCATGGAGAACCGTGACTTGGGATTTGGTGAAGCTACCGGAAGGCAAAAGAGCATTGCAGTAACAAGTGGGTGTACAGAGTTAAAGATGAAGAAGGAGGAAAGAAAAGATATAAGGCCCGGTTGGTGGTCAAGGGGTTTGCAGATGTAAACAAGGTATAGATTTTGATGAGATTTTTTCTCCGTAGTAAAAATGACTTCTATATTAGAACGTAATCTGTTCTTGAATAGTGGCAGCAGAAAGACTTGCACTTAGAACAGCTTAGATGTAAAGACTACATTTCTCCATGGTGATTTGGAGGAGGAGCTATATATGCAAAGAACCAGTAGGATATGAAGTCAAAGGTAAAGAGGAGATGGTGTGCAAACCAAGAAGAGCTTGATGGCTCAAACAAGCTCCACGTCAATGGTATAAGAAGTTTGATAGCTTCATGATGGAGCAAGGTTATATTAGATGTCATTCTGACCATTGTGTGTATACAAAGAAATTTGAGGATGGAAGTTATATTATCCTATGTTTGTATGTTGATGACATGTTGGTTGCAGGTAAAAACATGCAGGAAATAAAAGTACTCAAGAAACAACTAAGTGAATCCTTTGATATGAAGGATTTGGGGGCAGCCAGACAAATCCTTGGTATGAGGATAACTCGGGATAGGAAGGAACGGAAGTTGACTTTATCTCAGGAAGAGTACATTAAGAAGGTATTGAGACAGGTTTAACAACCAGATGCTAAACCGGTTGGGACTCCTTTGCAGGCCATTTCAAGTTATCAAAGGAGCAAAGTGTCCCATGACAGAGCAGAAAGAAACCAGATGTCCAAGGTACCTTACTCATCAAGCAAATTGGCGCTTTGATGTATGCTATGGTGTGCACTAGGCCTCGATATTGCCCATGCAAAGGGGAGCCGTGAGTAGATTTATGAGTGATCCAAAGAGCATCGGCAAGCAAGAAAGTGGATCCTTCGGTATTTGAGAGGAACCATGGGGACAGCTTTGTGCTACAAGGATCGACACCACTTTACGTGGTTATGTAGATTCGATATGGCTGGAGATGTAGATAGCAGGAGGAGCACAACAAAGTTATATTTACACCGTAGGTGGGACAAAGAAGAGTCGGATTTCACGACTACGTAAGCCGGTGGCTTTGTCAACCACGGAGGCCGAGTATGTTGCTGCCACAGAGGCAAGCAAAGAGATGATTTGGTTACAACAATTGCTTGAGGAGTCAGGGGCATAAGCAGGAGGAATGTAAGCTATATAGTGATAGTCGAGTGCTATACACCTAGCTAAGAACTCGCTTTCCACTCCAGACGAAGCATATACAGCTGAGATATCACTTCATCAGACAACTTTGGAGGAAGATAAGTTGAAGTTGAGAAGATTCATACCACTTAAAATCCTCGCAGACATGATGACCAAGGTGGTCACAAGGGATAAACTAAAGCTATGTTCACTTTGGTTGGCCTTCATGCGATGACAAAGAAGGGTCGAGAAGCTTGCTCAAGGGAAATTAGTCTCCAAGTGGGAGATTGTTATGTTTGTGGAGCCTATTTTCATGTTAGAGTGTGGTACACCTTCTATGTGTTACACTCGGGTATTTTTACGGCGGTCCCGCCGCCACTGTGAGCGGGTCAAGGGGGTTCGGGGCGAAGCCCCCGAAGCAAATTTTCATGGGTGGTTTATTAACCCATGGGTAATGGGTAACCGTTATGGGCTGTTTTTGGGCCCATGGTTTTTTCGGTTTTTGCCCATTGTTTTGATACCCACGGTTTTTGCCCATGGTTTTGATACCCACGGTTTTGTATCAAACTCGCTTAAGCAGCTTGTCTATTTATATGGTCTTATGCATATGATAGATGTACAAGCAAATGTATTATGATGTGTTTTGAATTCGGTGTGAATTCTCAGAGAGTTTGTTGAGCATAGCTCCAAACGGATCTCGGGTATCAGTATTGAGAGAGCGGAGGCTTGTAATAAAATCCGAGCAAGTGATTCTTGGTGGACGTAGCCCAAATTGGGTGAACCACGTTAAATTGGTGTGTGTTAACCACTTTTATTTCAGATCTTAATAATTTCGCATATTAGTTTCTACTATTGCGATTCGTGTTATTCCGTATTTTATCTCTTATTTCCTAACATGTACAGGACCTTTATCTATAATTTTTTAAAGTTTAATTAGTAATATTAAAAGTGTTACAAATTGTTTGACAAAAATCTTTATATGAATCATTTATATAGATGGTATGTGAATTATTTGACAATTTTTTTCAAGTAGTTTCTAGTTGGAAATTCTATAAATAAAATATATTCAAGTACATCAATATTTAATCCAAAGACCTCTTGGATTAATTTTACATCTTAAATACTCATAGTTATATTGTATTTTATACATAAACAAACCAAAAGACTTTGTATGAAAGTTGCTACCTTGATTAAATATATAAATATGTATGCTATTTTTTAATGTTTCAAAACATTTCACTTATGACCCATCAAATGATGAAGGTAATTAGAGCCTTCCTTTGAGAAGGGAAGCCCTCTAATTTCTTTACATGTACCAATCTCTAGTGGACAAGCTTAGACACAAAAATATAAAAAACGCGCATCTAAGCACACATAAACCGGAAGGAGTCCGGGAGATCACTTTGCAATTCCTAAAAACCCAATTATCTCAAATACGTAATGTGGGCATACCACAAAATGAAACAAGCCTCCATGTGGAATTTTGTATCCCTTCTCGCCCTCCTTGTGAATTTCAGCTAACAAATAATGGTAGTACAGATTCCCACTTATGCCCACAATAAATAACACCATTCCTAGCGGCATCAAATTCACTGACGGCAATGGCAAGTCCTCAGAGATTTGCATGGCGTAAAGAAGATTTGTAGCAAAAAAGTGTAGAAAGAGGTGATAAATTTGGCCATGCTCATAGTTATTCCCCCAGAATAGTGATGAATGAGTAACACATGAACACAAATTAGAAAATAAATTCTATTAGTACCAAAATCAAAGGGTATAATCCAAAGATAGAGGTGGTAATTCAAAGGTGCTCCCATACCTAAACATCAGAGCTATATAGTTCATTTTAAATGCAAATAGTAAGATATAAGTTACCAAAAGTTTTAAATGGTTAGAATTGATATACCCAACCAACCTTGAAATAATATAAAATTCAAAGGATTAACCCATCTCCACTAGTTAGAATATATATCTATCTAAAATACGTCGAGAGATATCAATTACGAGGCACCTTTATAATTATACAAGTGTAGTATAAATATACCAAAAAAGTAACAATTAAAAATAAATATAATATAATAAAAAAGTAACAATTAAAAATAAATATAATGTAATACGTATATTATAATAAATGTATTTATATGAAATACATCAATAGATATCAATTTCAAGGTTCTTAGGTTTGATTTTACATACCTCTTTAATCAACAATTTGATTAAATTCTCTATCAATTTCTCATTAATTTGTTGCATGAATGGAATCATTTAGTTATACAATTGTGTTTCGGTATTTAAAAATATATTCAAGAAAAAATACCCAAACATTACTACATGTCCAAAATATTACTATTTTTATTGACTTCTCCAAAAAAAAAAACTATTTAAGTGACAAATCCAAAAATTCATATTGATAAATGAACCATCACATGATGATCAAATGAACGTCCAATTTTAATGTCGAGAATAAAAGTGAACATAATTCTCCATTACATCCTTGCCTACCATTGTTAAATGACTCGGACGTAAGAATGAGAAGACCAAAGAAACATAGATTGATACCACAACCAAAGAAAGTACTCCTAAATAATTAAGTTAAAAGGATAACCCTATCTAACACCCATAAATTTAGTGGGGTTTAAGCTCTTCTCCAATAAAAAAATCATCATTAATTGAAGGTGATATGCCTCGTGTCTAAAGATACATGAATAATCATGTGAAGACCAAAAAAAACCATAAATTAATACCAAAGCCAAAGACTAATCCAAAGGCAACTAAGCTAAAAGGGATGATTCATAATTCATAATTCAAATATATAAACGATGTAGCTTTAGTGCCTAATTATACAAATGGTAATGTGGCTAACCCGAACAAAGCTAATTAAAGGTGGGGTATACTCAAACATGGTAGCTCTAGTGCTTAAAAATACAAATAATCACGTTGGATAGCTACAAAAATGAAGGAAAGAAGCCTTTGTATACTAAAACTCTAGTTGAAAGCTATGATGTCCCTATATATCACAACAGTGCCGAATATATATCACAACAAAGTACAAATCAATATGTAACACCCACAATTGTTGACACACTAACACCACGTTAAACCTCATTAACTACTTAGGAAAATTATGGATATTTTTAAAGGTTTAAATGTTGCAAGAGTGGTAAGCATTAACTATGTTTAATTAACTCTCAACTAATTATTTATACACATTCATAAATTTGCTAGAATTAAAATTAATAATTAAATATTATTAATAAATTCTAGATTCATTTCGAACTCAACCCTCTTCTAAGTATTCCATTAATCTTTATTTTATAATATCAGCTAATTAATCTTGTTATTTCACCCATTCAATTATCCTCTTAATTTAGAAAAGGGTCATCTCCTAAGTTGGTTTAAACCTAACACCCATTACATTATATAGTTATTTAACTATATATTTTAATTCTAATTAATTTAATTATTTCAGATCATTATCTGATTGCTTATGCACAATATCATTTATTTAAAATTACTCTATAGTCAAATCTCATTTATTTAATTATTGGTCCAAAAGAGAGGGGTTGCAACTTATTCAAACTCAAAAATGCACTAAGTGGCCCCATTCACTAATTACCCATACCTTTTTATTTAAAACCCAATCCCACAAAATCTCCATCACTTAAAGTGTTATAGGGTTAAATCTCTACCATTAGATCTAATCAATATGGGTCCTTGGATTTTAGGTTTTCTTTAAAAACCCTAAAAATCCTTATGATCTCTTTTTATTCATTTTATTTTCCCTAGCTCTCTCATTTGGACATTTTAATTTACGGGTTGGGAGCATGGAAGCCATGGAGCTAAGAAAATCTATGGAGGAATTTTCTTTTGATTCAAGATATGGGAATGAGGAAGAAACCTCTTCCTTCATTTGTTATCCTTTTCATTTTAGTCTCTCTCTCTCTCTCTCTCTCTCTCTCTCTCTCTCTCTCTCTCTCATGCATACATATATATGTATATATGTGTATATACATGCACACACACACACACATATATGTATATATATATATATATATATATATATATATATATATATATACATATATGTGTGTGTGTGTATAGATATATATACATATACATATACACACACATATATATGTATATATATATGTATGTATATATATATGTGTGTGTGTGTGTGTGTGTATGTATGTGTGTGTGTGTGTATGTATAGATATAGATATACACACACACACACACACACACACATATATATGTGTGTGTGTGTATGCTTTTATACATATTTTTAAATGCAAGGTTTGTATATAAAATACGCGGCTTAAGGTGATACGAGAAGTCAATTAAAAATGCGAGTTGTGTATATATATATGTATGTATGTATGTATGTATGTATACATACACACATACATACATACATACATACATGCATACATTACATGTGTGTGTGTACATGTAATATATATATATATATATATATATATATATATATATATATATATTACATGTGTGTGTGTACATGTAATATATATATATATATATATATATATATATTACATGTACACACACATGTAATGTATGTATGTATGTATACATACATACATACATACATTACATGTGTGTGTGTGTACATGTAATATATATATATATATATATATATATATATATATATATATATATATATATATATATATATATATTACATGTACACACCCCACACACACATATATATCTCTCATGTGTATGCTTTTATATATATTTTTAAATGCAGGTAGGTTTGTATATAAAATACGCGGCTTAAGGTGATACGAAGGTCAATTAAAAATGCGAGTTGTATATATATATATATATAAACCAAACTATGGTTCGACAAAAAAACAAAGATTTGTGCTAATAATGGGCCACATTGTTAATAGTTATGGTTTTGTTTATATACAGGGGGTAGCGGTGGCGCTCCCTCCCTTACCCACCGTAATAAAAAGTATGGGCCGTAGTCATACGTATTCCAAAAGTACAACGCCCGTTTCAAAGTAAATTTTGTTTTAAATATATACTTTATTTCAATTAACTCATGCAAGCCAATTGGTATAAGTTATTGTTTTATTATATATATATAAACATCTTATTAATATTTATATGAATATTTATAATATAGAATATATCTTATTTAATATATATATATAAATTATATATATTATTTGGTTACACTATATTTTTATGTCTTATCTGGATCTTGATCCTTCTTATAATGTTTTTCACTCCTATTCTGGCTTCTAGGCCCCTTTTTGTATACAAGGGTATAGTCCCTTTCAAAAAACTATTTACCAATAATATATATATAAATATATATATATATATATATATATATATATATATATATTCTACTTATATAATTATATATTTATTTATAATTAGGTTTCTTTTTTAATTCAAAATATGTAGAGGCTTACATTGTCTAAATTGCAAGGTTGTATACTTTATCCATAGTACTAAAATTTAACTTTTTGCAATTTCATTTGAAAGAGGATATTAAATATAGACACCAATCAAATGCAAGTTCCTTCTTCCTTTTCAACCAATATTTCCAAGAACAATTTAAAGGGAAAACAATTATACACTTCCAAGTATTTTCAATGCAAAATGTAATTGTAATAAAAACTTCTTGACTAAATTACATATTTGCAAAAGTCACATTTCCATTTAAAACGCACTCACAATCCCCCACACCCCCCCTCCTTTTTTCTTCTTCTACAAACAAGAATGACAAAACATTTACAAGGAGATCAAGCATGTAATCTCATGTATTTCCAATGCAATAAAACCACTTTCAATCTTTGATTGAAATTCCTTATTTGAAAATACCTACATCTCCATTATATTACAATTCTAAAATTCCTTCTTTCAACTATTACAATACATGGCTTAAAATTTTCATTTACAAGAAGACCATTTTAATACAACTTACAACTTCTTCTTTCAACCATTGTAATACACAATTGATAATCAATTTACAAGAACCCACTTTAAAATACAAGTATTTACAAGCCTTCCACTCAAAGGTGGAAATAACATGGTAAAATTTACAAAAATAGGATTATTTCTTTTGGTCTCAAAACATATATCTTCATCTCTTAATCAACTTGCAACTCCATAGATTTTCTCCTTCATCTCCAAATCATAATAACAAGGAAATGGGAGTAGGAAATGCTCTCCTCCCAACCTATTCCAATGAGAAGGGGAAGCCACCCTTCTCATTTTCCCCAAGCCCCAAAAATAGAGCAATAAGGGACATAAAGCAATCATAAAAACTCTTTACAAATGCTTCCACAACACAACAAACACACAAACAACACTTGCACATACATACAAGAACACAATATCAAGAATCCATTTACAATTTTCCAACAAAACACAAAGGATTTCAAAATAAGCCCAAAGGAGAGGATAACATGGATTCATCTCCTTATACCTCCCATGTGGGATGGGGGTCCACACAAAGCCTCCAAGTGCACTTTCACAATCACACACAACGTGTTTTCTCTCCACAATCAAGTATGTAATTTGATATATAAACCTTTTACCTCCACATAGGTGGAGCACCCCTCCCACACTCCCTCCACAAAATCCTCACATACTCCCTTTTACCTCCACAATAATGAACTCCACTTCCCTCTCCCAACACCACCCTAAGGCCAAGATCTACCCAACCCATACAATTCACAAACATGCACCAATTTGTACCACAAAAACATCACAATGTAAAAAGGAACAAAATTGCAAGGAATAGACCCTACCTTGTCATAATAGCTTCCATAATAATAAATCAAAAACTTCAATCTCCTCCAAATCCAAGAAAATCCCCAAATGCAAGCTCCCAAATCTCCCAAGCAAGAATTCCAAGCCAATTTCCAAAATATGCAAGTGTATAATGAAACCAAGTAACCCCAAAAATCCAAAATAACTCAAATAAATAGAAAATGTGGAGAGGAGGGTGAGGTGGCTCCATGTAGGATGTCACATCACTTCTCCTCCAATCCACCTCACCAAGTCAAACACAAAGACCAAGACTCATAAATGGGTGGGTGAGGATATGAAAAGTTTCCTTCAACACATAAACCACTACTCCATACCTCTAAGGACACAATTAAAAGAGTTTGTAAGAAAGTGCAATTAATTATCTCTTTTTCCTTCCAAAACACATAATGAGGGCTAAAATTAACCCCTCACATCATAGGTATAGTTGGTGGGTGAGTTTAAGAGGTATGAGACAAGCTTAACTTGTCCCACAAGCCTCTAAAAGTGGCTCCAAAGTCAAAATTCGAGATTTGAAAGATGGGGTTGAGTACACAACTCAAAATCAAATAAAATCCATCAAAATTAATAATATAATAAGGAATATCTACCCTAATTAAATTCCCACATAGTCACATCCCAACTTAACTTTAATCACATGATTAATTAACCAAGCACATTACTTAAGCAATAATAAAGTGAGAATTACATCACAATAAATAAATCACATACACAACTAAATAAATAAAGTAAAGGAAATAAAACAATCATTCAAACCCTTGGTCACACATGAGGTTACCCCTTCCCATGGGGACCTCCAAGAAAACACAACAATACACATGACACGAAGTTGCCAAGGTGACCTTGTTGCACAATATCCAATATTCCTCCATTGTTAGTCTCTTAGCCCCTTCTTATTGTCATGATATAATTTCCTGCAACCAATCAAACAATACCCCTTTGGCCTCAAGGCCACATTAAATACATCAATAAATAAACACACATACATATCATCCAATAACATCATACACGAAGCTATATCATCATCATCAAAATTAGGAATTTCTATCAATTATTTGCAATCACTGAACATCTCAATTTTGATAAGTCATAACATTAATAAGATCATAAGGTTAGTCCAACATCCAAATATAATCATCATCATCCAAATTCCAAAGCGTCAATATACAATGAAACAATACTAGATCATCATCTATCAATGTCTGCTAGTAGTCCATACCATCTATAATATAAGTCATAACATACTAATAATGTCCATCTATCAATGTATGCTAATCAAAATATGATAATAATGTCCATCTACCAATGTCTGCTAATCAAAATATAACAATAATGTCCATATCTCTAGTCCATAATAATAAAAATCATAGCAAGATAATGTCAAAGAGGAGGGGAACTACACAATACATGAGGTTAAAATAATTAAATCTTCTATCATCTACCATCTCAAAAGGAACAATAGGTAAGAACAATGTTTAAATTTGACTAGGGTTATAAATTGTGAAACTAAACTATTTTAAAATAGATATAAAATTGAATGGTTATACTTTAATTCATATCGATGATGATAAAGTGGGTTTTTCATGTCATCCATTAAGATAAAAATCCCTCCATCATATTATAGCGGGTGCAAGGTTTCGATCTTCAATTTAGATTAGATAAGTAATTTGAAAAATTAAACACCTCTCAATTTTAAAATAAGTATTTGCGAAAAAATTCATAGTTGACTTTCTCCATCTCTTCCCGCCATCTATCCCAATAGTACATTGATGAAGAAGAACAATAATAGTAGAAAAATTATCACCGGGATCCCACCACGAACACAACCCACCCCGCTACCACTAGTGTTTGAGAGGACAAGCTAGAGATTCCTTCGACTCCACCTCCTATTTGATGTTCCAACTTAAGTTCTTTTGGGGCCTCTAGTGCTATTTATATCTTGTTCCCCATTTTTACCGCTTACGTATATTTTTATACTTTTATGAGATGGAGTGGTCTTTTCTTCGAGACCAAATACATTATGAGATGTCACTTGTTCCACTCATTTTTATAGTACTAAAAATACCATTTTTAAAAATGGATAAGATCTTATATTATATTAACAAGTAAAATAATATAAGATAATTCAAAAAAAAAAAAACGCCCAAAACCACGGAACAAAACATAACCCCAAAAATTACAATAATAAGTGTTTCACATTGTGGGATTCTCGTGACAAATGTATGTCATTTCTCAAATTTGAGGCCTCGCTAATAAAATAAAATGAAGAGACCCGAAAGGATTGCACATACAAAAATAGGGGAGAAATATATACATACCTCCAACACCCTTTTGAGAAAATGGAGGAATATAAGCAGCCACCAAGATAATAAACCGAAGGCTCGCTTCTGTGCAATTACTGGCAGTGAAACCCAAGTTTTCAAGAAAATTGTTGTTATTTTCCCAATCTAATTTGTAAACTAGAAAAAATGTGGCTACAAGAAAGGTTGGTAGATAGAAAATAAGCATTGATGTTTTTCTAGGTAGCTGGACACGTGACAAAGATACTTGATTAAATTTGGAATACTTTAAATGAATTCCCTTGATTTCCATGAATCCCAACGCTATTCCCGATAAAATTACAACAATATTTGATCCTGAATGTAAAATGAGGAAGGATTTTCATATAAAAACTAAGATCCCATTACCACCAAATGGAAGGTAGAATTTAACTCTAGACAATTTTAAAGAATAGAAATCACAAGCATATATACAAAACCATGATTGATTTGGGTCAAATTTTAAGTCAAGATTTTGATTAGTATTTGGTTCAAAGTTTAAATCAATAATTTGATCAGCTAAGTATTATTCTAGAGAGCATAGGTACAGCTTTCAAACTATTCTATTGATTGAAAACCAATTACAACTATTCCATACAATGAGGTTTTTCCTCTTAATTATATACCCGAAGTCGGACCTCAAATCTATATTAAAAAGATATAATAAAAGATATCATGGTAGTGGATTACGTTAGATAAGATTCCATAGCTACATTGATATCTTTTCGTAAAGTATTATCACCCACATACAATGGAGTACATATAAATACAATTCTAATTTAAAGTGAATGATGAGATTTCATAGTTATATTGGATTATCGTAAAGAATTTTCAGCCACATATAATGGAGTACATATAAATATGATTGTGATTTAAAGTGAATGATAATATTATATAGTTACATTGGATATCTTTTCATAAAACATTGTCACCCACATACAATGGAGTACATATGAATGTGATTCGATTTAAAGTGGATGATAAGATTCCATAACAAGATTCCATAGTTACATTGGATATCTTTTCGTAAAGCATTGTGAGCCACATACAATGGAGTACATATAAATGTGATTCCAATTTAAAGTGAATGATTAGATTCCATAGTTACATTGGATATCTTTTTGTAAACCATTATAACCCACACAAAATGGAGTACATATAAATATGATTATGATTTAAAGTTAAAGATAAGATTCCATAGTTAAATTGGATATATTTTCGTAAACATTGTCACACATATACAATGGAGTGCATATAAATATGATTCCACTTTAAAGTGAACATGATAAGATTCCAACCTCGGGATTGCTATTATAATATAATATCCTATTCATGAAAAAAATAAAAATGATAAGATTTCATAGTTACATTGGCTATATTTTCTTAAAGCATTGTCACTTGCATATAATGGAGTAAATATAAATATGATTCCGATTTAAAGTGAATGATAAGATTCCATAGTTAAACTAGATATCTTTTCGTAAAGCATTTCCAACTACATACAATAGAGTACATATAAATATGATTCGATTTAAAGTGAATGATAATATTCCATAGTTACATTGGATAGATTTTCATAAAACAATGTCACCCACATACAATGGAGTACGTATGGATATGATTCCAATTTAAAGTGAATAATAATATTCCATAACAATATTCCATATTTACATTGGATATCTTTTCGTAGAAATCATTGTTGGCCACATACAATGGAGTACATATAAATATGATTCTGATTTAAAGTGAAGATGACGAGGATGGAGGACTAATATGAGATGTGGGGGATGATGATTGATGAGAAGAAAATGATCATCACCTACCCACAAATTGAAAAGGGACATGATTAGGATTGATGAGAAGGAAATAATCACCGTCTACCTTTGATGTGCAACCCAAGGGATAAAGGATGTGGATGTGATGGATAGAAGGAAAATGACATCAGTGATGAACAAAAGATGAGCCTAATGGCACATGTGGTAAGGAAATATTTGGACTAAAATAAAAGTTTGACCAAGGTCTAAACAATTCCACGGCAACATGCGATCCCTATGTCTCTCGTGAGATCAAAGTGTGTGTGATTGTGATGGTTAATTACCGTTTGAAGTGAAGATTGAATGGGTAGTATGTGAAAATAAACTATCCAATGTATAGGGAATGATTAAGTCAATTAGGTTTATCGAGGTAAACTAAAGGTTAAGTCGTGCATTAATCCGCTACCAACCAGTATCCATAGCCCCGACGGTGATACATCTGATTCTTGTCACAATATTTCTCTACTTCCAGCCATTCATCCATAGCCCCAAAGAGAGTTTATAAAAACACCCCTAGAGAGAACCTTGAGGTGGATTTTATTTGATAGTTTTAATTTTGATATGATTCTTTTCTTTTATATTTGGATTTTTTTCACAAGGAGCTTCCACTCTCTTGAAAACTCTTAAGGGGTTAAGAATCACTAGTGGCTTGACAGGAAATGGAAATGAGTGTGGTGATGACATTGACTGGTGTGTCAAAAGATACACCCAAGAGTCTTCACCAAAAGTTCATTAAGTTTGTAAGTGTGTGGATCTCTAGGAGGATAATGGTGTTTGAATGTTGGACATAATGATAGACCAAGATCACACAATCAGAAGTAGTACTATTAGCTCACGATATGTGTGAGAAATTTGACCAAGTGTTCAAATTAATGGATTGGAAGATGATATAAATAGATGTCATGATAATAATTGATGAGATGCAAATGGATTTGGATGTTGTATGGAAGGATGATGAATGGGAAGGAAATACCATACATATGCAGTGACGAATTATGTGCTCAATCCATTTTAGGTGTTTGATATTTGTAGGGGGATTAAATGATTTGTGATTGGGTTGAGTGGTTGGGATGGTAGTATCAAAAAGAGGAGTGGTAAAAATGGGTTTTGGTGGAGTAGTGGGAGGGAAGTTGTTAGTGTTAGGCTTATACCCTAAGCATAAACAACTTGGATTTTGAGGAAGGGAGATGGGTTCACAAATGCATTGTTCATGGATGCCTAATATTTTTCCTCAATGTTTCATATTAGTGAACATATTTTTGGCGATAGGATATGAAGTGCATGGGGAATATGATTCCATGTGGTCATCATGAGATTTGGGTGGTGTAGTTTTGTAATCCACTAAGATGTCATACTTAACAAAGGATGGGAGGTGAGATTTGTTCTAGTTTTTGGTCGGTGAGGGGTTTTGGATGTATGATGATATTTGGATGGATGACAATGTTTGAATGTCAAGTGGGGCTTGGATGATGGACGGTGGTTAGGATAGGATTGGGATGGAAAGGTGGTGGATAAAGAGGTACAAGGACAAGAAGCCCTTGGTTAATGAGGTTTTGGACATAAGACCTAAATTACATGCAACGATTAGTCGAATGTCCATGGGTGTGATGGAAGTCACAATAGTAATATTTTTATACCATGATGGTTTGGGAAGGTTGTGATTGTGTGATTTTATTGGGGGATGAATGATCATGTTGAATAATCTTAGACGAAGGAAGATGGTGGTCAAGGATTCTCCTAAAGGAGTGAAGTGGTTTGTGTTAAATGGTTTTGGGGGAGTAGGAAGTAAAGGTGTAGGGTTGGGTGGATTAAGATATGTTTTGGTTGATTTGGATTCAGGAGTGGGATTAGACTATTGTGTCTTAGAGGATGAAGAGGGTGGATTAGGCCTAGGGGCCGAAGTGGATGGTTTGGGCTATGAGGCCGAAGTAGATTTGGTTGATTTTCGATTAGTTTGACTACATGGTCATGAGGTAGATGGTTTTAGCTTAGGATTAGATTGTTTGGGATTAGTATATGTAGATGAAGGAAATGAGATAGATTTATATGAAGGGGGTGGGTGTGATATAAGGGTCACATTAGATTTGGTAATGTTGGAGATGAAGGAGATTTGGGAGATCGGCGTGGTGTAGGTGTAGACACATAATTTGTGTTTACTTACACCCTATGCCCCGCATCTCATTTCGTAACCTAACCTCACCACCTAAACCTTACACAATTATTTATTAATTACCTTATAATTAATAAATCCACATCTCCAAACCTCGCCACCTCATTTTTCCACCTCATCATGACCTCCAGCCCTAACCCTAAACTAACCTAATTAAGACCTATAAATTGGTCTACATCCACACCCATGACTAATTACTCCTCACCCGCACCAAAACCAACCTAATAATGACTTGACCAAGCCCACAACTAATCCCTCAAGAGAAAAGGAGGGAAAGTTGGCTATTTTATAAAAATAGCCCACTTTGACTTAACCGACATCGGTTCCTACTCGACCACCGTCGCCACGTAACCACCATCAGCCCTCGTAAATGACCTTCCCCAACCAAAAACAAGGGATCGGAATTCATTTGAAAGATCCGGAATTTACTTGCAAGACAGAGACAAGTGAAGAAAAGAGAAGAGTTTGCAGAGAAGGACATCGAGCCCAAGACTGCAACTAAGTAACCAGAGCACAACGACACTCATCCAAGCATTAGGAGAGAAGATAGCTCACTTTTGATTGTCAGATCATCCCACTCTCGAGCCTTGCCTTCATCATCACAGCCCTTGGACTCCGTATCTTCATCAGAACTAGTAAGTAGTGTCTTGACGTTTTAAATACCATTTCCTCGAACTTCTAATTCATAGTAATTATAAGCTCACTCCTAGATCTACTACCCGATAGCACCCTACATCTAACTTTCATTCCTTTACCCTTACATTGCCCCAAGAACAGCTCCCATACTCTCTCGAAGTCTTCTCCACCACCCTATTGCCTACTTCCCCTAATCATTTACCAACCTTATAAACACCATAACCACCTTACAGCCAACCTTCATTGAAAGCCCCTAAATCACGGCCCCTACCGATATTGGTTATCAAGAACCGCACCGGTGTTATAACCGCAATGCTATATAGTGACCAAGGCATCGGTCACTGTGACTCAAACCAAAACCAGCCTTTCCTCTATTGCTTTTTAACGAGGTAACTAAAGTGTAATTTCACAATAACTTCTTTGTTATCATTTGTGTTAATTCGTATTAAAAAGGGAACTGACCACCTTCGAAAGGAAGTCTAATATTTCCTGGGCCCAAGGCAGTTCCCTCATTTATTGTCTAACTAAAATCTGGTGGTCTTGTATTCTTACTTGCAGGTAGTCCTTCCCAGACAAAAAGGAGTTCTTCGCAATCAGTCTGATCTCTCTCTACGGTACGCGCACACCCTCCCAACACTCAATAGGTATTCCTCCTAGCCCTAACCTTTATCTGTTTCTCAAGAGAATGAAAGGATAGAAGCAACTCTATTCTAAGAACGGAAACATTCTCGTGTGAAACATTTTGGCACGCTCGGTTAGGGCTGTGGAGGAATACCTACAATGTTGGGAGGGTGCGCGTACCGTAGAGAGATCGATCGATCGCGAAGAACTCCTTTTCTTCCGGGAAGGACTACCCGCAAGTAAGAATACAAGACCACCAAATTATAGTTAGAAAATAAATGAGGGAACTCGCCTTGGGCCCGTGAAATATTAGACTTCCTTTTCAAGGTGTTCATTCCTTTTAATACGAATTAACACAAATGATAAAAAGAAGTTATCACAAAATTACGATTTAGTTATCTCAAAAGCAATTGAGGAAAGGCTGGTTTTGCTTTGAGTCACAAAGACCGATGCTGTCAATGTATAACCGTGACCGGCTGGCCGATAACCGATATCGAAGAGGGGCAAAGTGATTTAGGGGCTTTCAATGAAGGTTGGTCAGAAGGCGCTTATGGTGTTTATAAGGTTGGAAGGTTAGGGCTAGGAGGAATACCTGTTGAGTGTTGGGAGGGTGTGCGCGTACTGTGAGAGAGATCGGACCGATTGCGAAGAACTCCTTTTTATGCAGGAAGGACTACTGCAATAAGAATACAAGACCACCAGATTTAGTTAGACAATAAATGAGGGAACTTCCTTGGGCCCAGAAATATTAGACTTCCTTTCGAAGGTGGTGGTTCCCTTTTAATACGAATTAACACAAATGATAACAAAGAAGTTATTGCATGAAATTACACTTTAGTTACCTCGTTAAAAAGCAATAGAGGAAAGGCTGGTTTTGGTTTGAGTCACGATGGACCGATGCCGGTCAACATATAACCGATCAATGGTTATAACACCGGTACATTCTTGATAACCGATAACCGATATCGGTAGGGGCAGTGATTTAGGGGCTTTCAATGAAGGTTGGCTATAAGGTGGTTATGGTGTTTATAAGGTTGGTAAATGATTAGGGGTAGGCAATAGGGTGATGGAGAAGACTCAGAGAGTGTGGGAGCTGTTCTTGGGGCAATGTAAGGGTAGAGGAATGAAAGTTAGATGTAGGGTGCTATCGGGTAGTAGATCTAGGAGTGAGCTTATAATTACTATGAATCAGAAGTTCAAGAAATGGTATTTAAAAACGTACAAGACACTACTTACTAGTTCCTGATGAAGATACAGGTCCAAGGATTGTGATGATGAAGGCAAGGCTCAAGTGGGATGATCTGACAATCAAAAGTGAGCTATCTTCTCTCCCAATGCTTGGATGAGTGTCGTTGTGCTCTGGTTACTCAGTTGCAGTCTTGGGCTCGATGTCCTTCTCTGCAAACTCTTCTCTTTTCTTCACTTGTCTCTGCTCTGCCAAGTGAATTCCGGATCTTTCAAATGAATTCCGATCCTTGTTTTTGGTTGGGGAGGTCATTTACAGGGAACCGATGGTGGTTACGTAACCGACGGGTCGAGTAGGAACCGATGTCGATTAAGTCAAAGTGGGCTATTTTTAGTAAAATAGCCAACTTTCCCTCCTTTTCTCCCGAGGGATTAGTTGTGGGCTTGGTCAAGTCATTATTAGGTTGGTTTTGGTGCGGGTGAGGAGTAATTAGTCATGGGTGTGGATGTAGACCAAGTTATAGGTCTTAATTAGGTTAGTTTAGGGTTAGGGCTAGGTCATGATGAGGTGGCGAAATGAGGTGGCAGGTTTGGAGATGTGGATTTATTAATTATAAGGTAATTAATAAATAATTGTGTAAGGTTTAGGTGGTGAGGTTAGGTTGCGAAATGAGATGCGGGGCACAGGGTGTCGTAAGACACAAATTTGGTGTCTACATTAGCCCCTTGTTGTCGTGTAGCTTGTCTTGTAAAGTTACATTGACAATAATAAGAAGTGGTTACTCATGTTAAGGGTATAGGTAATCCCCCTCAAATCTATCATAGATTGAGGTGACGTGAAATCAGGGATAGGGTTGATAAAGGGTGAATGGTGTTGAGATGATGGTAAGATGGTGGGGTAAGTTCAAGGAAGCAGATGCACGTTGAAATGTAGTAGTGCGACCAGGGTACATGATTTGAAGAGCAAACAAGCAATTCATAGGCAAAGGTCGATAGTTTATCCAAACAAGGGTGATATAATCCTGGTATCCAAGGCATAGGAAGTAGCTCCAGGGGATATAATGGGTAAGGTACAGGAATGTTTAGGCATGTTCGGCAGTACCAAATGGTTGGTTTGGTTGAGATAAACGTCACGGTCTCGAGTGCAGGGAAAAGTTGGTCGGTTGATCAATTCAAATATCCTAATCATGCTAGAACACGAATAGTGAGCTTGATTGAACAAAAAGCTACATGATGGGTGGATAAAATCGTAATTTGTTGGGGTCTTGGTGGAGGTACTTAATTGGTGCGGCCTTGGGTCGGGCGATTGATTAGTGAGGGCCTTGGGTCGGGCCTTGGTTGGTTGGTGCGGCCTTGGGTCGGGCCAATTGGTTGGGTGCGGCCTTGGGTCGAGCCTTGGGTCGGGCCTGATTGGTTGGTTGCGGCCTTGGGTCGGGCCAATTGGTTGGTTGTGGCATTGGGTCGGGCCTAATTGGTTGGTGGCGGCCTTGGGTCGGGCCAATTGGTTGGTTGTGCGGCCTTGGTCGGGCCGATTGGTGGTTGGGCCTTGGGTCGGTGGCCAATTGGTGAGTTGGGCCAATGAAGTCAAAATAAGGCTATTTAGCAAAGGTGGGGGTAGGTGATGTGGTGAGAAAGGGAGATTGGTGGATAAGGGTAGAAATTTTGGTAAAGTAGGCATGCAACCGATATCGGTTAGTTATGACCGGTATCGGTTAGATGACCGATATCGGTGTTTTAGGGCACGCTATAACCGATATCGGTTATAGGTCAAAACCTATAAAAAGAAAAATACGGCGTGTCATTTTCACATTGTCAATTTGAGTACCAATACGGCTTGTCTGAGTTTTGAATTGATTTTGTTGAGTTTGTGGGCTGAGTTGGCATTAGTTGAGTGGAGGAGTGAGTGATTGGTAGACCCCAGTGATCAGGAGGCAGAGTTTGATTGGTTGAGGACCCTGCTGAGGAGATTTGGAGCCATGGCACAGCCCGGAGGAGCAGGAGGTGCTGGAGGAGCTGGACCACCGCCACCTATCCCACCACGACGACGTGTAGTCATACCGGTAGGCTCTGAACCCCTACTTATGTGAAGTTAATGAATTTAACTAGAATGTGGGTTTTGGGGTAGGAATCCAAAATTTAATAAAATAATGAATAAATGAAGGTAAATTGTAAAATGGAGTGGGTAGGTATGTTAGTTAGGCCAAAACGGCAGGGTGGGTAAGTTTTTAGGTCTTTTTGTGGGTAAATGGGTAGAAATAGGTAAAAAAGAGTTTTGCGGGCCGTTTTGGGTTCGGCCCGGATTGGACAGTGACCGATGTCGGTCACTAGGCGACCGACATCGGTCACAGAATAGTTTGTATAAATTGCTTTGTTTATAGACACCTCAGGCGATCGGTCATATGTCGACCGGCATCGGTACATATAATGTGCTTGGGGGACCGATGGCGGTCGAGGGTGACCGAGTACCGGTCATCATGGGTAGGAGTTAGGTTTGTGAAATTTGTGGTTTTTGTTTGTTGTTAGAGTTTTGTTTTGTTTTTGGGGGAAGGGGAGGAGGTAGAGTTGATAGGAAAGGTGATGGGGGTGGGGGAATGGGGTTGTTGGGGGCTGGTTTGGGTAGGATAGATTATGTGTTGTGTATGAAGTAGGAGGTGTTAAATTGGCGGGGGTATAGTTAGATGGCTAGAGTAGATCGGGGTGGTTGGTAGGGTGTGAGATAAGTAAAGGGGATATCGTAGATGTATAGGGTAAGATAGGTGGGTGTAGATGTGTGTTATAGAGTCGGGTTGTGGTTGGGTGGGTAAGTGGGTATAGAGGGTTAAGGTAGTTGTTTTTGTAAAAGGTAGGCCTGATGGAGTGGGTTGTGTTTGCAGGCACGCCAGCAGCTGACGATGCGGGATCGGATGCCACCTCTATTGGGGCGGATGCGGCCACATGTGACTACAGCGCAGTGGGCCATCATGCGAGAGGTTGGACTCGGTGGAGTCCAGAGGTATAGGGCTGTGGATAGGGACCACAGCCTGATGGTTGCCCTCATCGAGAGATGGGATCCGCAACCAATGTCTTCCATCTCCCTACTGGAGAGATGACTATTACATTAGAGGATGTGTATCGCATCCTGAGACTACCGATCATAGGTGAGGCAGTGTTCCAAGTGGATGCGAGACAATGATGGACAACATCCTGCAGGTATTCGGGGATGCAGCCCCATTGATTACATATCACAACGCATGAGTATTGCCTACGGCGATATGTATCGCGCACACCGACAGGAGACACGGCTTACCATGTTGATGATGATTGGTATCACCTGCTTCGCCCTCCCTGACTCAGAGGGAGGCCGCTTCCCACGGGCTTTGATGGGAGTTTTGCATGAGATGGTGGAGGAGCATACATGCTATGCCTGGGCACCAGTGTATCTGGTGCAGCTATACAGAGAGCTCTGGGGTTATCGCCGTATGAGGTGATTTGGTATATGTTCGACATTTTTGTTACACTGTTGGGCCTACGAGCATATCATCATATACGACAATAGGGTTGCCCGGCGGGGCCACAGTAGTTTACAGATATGGATTTCAGAGGTGGTTGGGGGTCGTGGGCCAGCCACGAGCAGTGATCGCAGGACGAGATGTGGCATACTACCGTCATATGTTAGAGGGCTTGACCGCACTCGATATTATATGGAGGCCCTACAGAGGCCATCAGCCCCGAGGAGGAGCCCGAGCACAGCTGCGCTGGATCCAGTACATCTTCTGGATAGCTGGACGGAGACCCGGGAGTATGAGCGGATACCCCTAGAGAGGGTACGATGTCAGTTGGGCTTACGACAGGATGAGCCACCTCCCTTCCCACAGTACTGGAGGGAGGATGTAGAGGCACCCTGCCTACTCCGCAGCCATTGGACCCAGTCTGGGTCGCAGAGAGACCGGCGGATGATACAGTGGATGATGCCGGTGTGACAGGTGCCTTTTTGGTTTGGTGGGTAGGTCAGAGAGCAGCCATGAGAGCACAGCCCGCACAACCAGATTTGGCGGCTGTGATAGTGGAGAGGGACCATCTCTTGGGCAGTGCGGTTATTACGAGGCAGCTTGCTGCTGCGCACGAGCACGGGTGGGTGCTACGAGGCAATTAACCCAGAATACGTACGCTCGAGCACAGCACGCAGCACGGCCCAAAGATAGCCAGGCAGCACAAGCACACGTGCAGCCTCGAGCACGAGCGCAGTACGAGCCTTTGCCACAGCACGAGGTGTCTTGGTAGGCGTCGAGGGCCACTTCTATTAGGAGTCAGGGGACCAGCCCCACCAGCCATGGTGGCACGGGCCCGCTATATGGAGGTGAGAGCGGAGGCCCGTATTATCGGGGCGTCTTTAGATGGCACCGGGTGGACTATCACCATATGCGCTCCAGAGCGAAGACGTCCCAGTCGAGAGATCACAGGGGGCCGCAGCCACAGCCGGTGGGTCGGTTACAGGGAGGAGGTGAGAGCCAGCACAGAGACCAGCAGGGGGACGGGCCGAGGGTGGTGGAGAGAGCTGAGACATCCTAGGAGCGGATATGGGTTTTTGTTATTGGATATAGACACCGGTCTGCGAACCGAGTATGTATATAGAGGCCTGCGTGCCCACATAGGATTTATTTATTCATGTTTGTTGTATATACCGGCCTGCGAGCCGAGTACATTTTGTATAGTTGATACCGGCCTGCGAGCCGAGTATATTTTGACATGAGAGAGCCGGCTGCGAGCCGAGTCGAGATTTTGCAGAGACAATAGCTGCGTGCCGGCTTTGTATTTTTAGATCACGAGATCCCATACAGGCGTAGTTTGTATATTTTGACATTGAGTTCTTGATGATATATATAGATGAGTTTGATCCACATGGTGTGTAAATTTTTTTGATTTGATGCATATATTAGAATGTCTCATGTGTTTTGTCGATGGTATTGAAATTTAATGTATATAGATGATGTTGATGAAATTTTGATGATATGTATATGTGTTGATGGTATTACGATGATAAATATTGATAACGATGTGTTATGTAGGGGAAAAGAGGCGGCGCCACCAAAAATTTGTAAAAAATGAAGAAAAGGCCTAGGTTTAAGCAAAAGGAGACATGTGACGATATCGGTTAGCTAACCGATGTCGGTAGCTATATGGCCAATACCGATACAGTTAGGTAACCGATATCGGTTATGCCAAAACGAGTTTTTCTAAAAATAGAAAAGCTTGGGAGGCAACTTAAGTTCTTATTTTTAGAGTCATGCAACAAGTTAAATACGAGAATGCGATGTTGTTGATGACTTATACAGGTAATTGCATGGGAGAATTGAGTGATAAGGAGGAAAGAGACAGGTAAAGTGATTGTGGGATGAGATTAAGAAGGTAGAAAGACAAGTTATATTGCAGAGGGTGGTGAACATGGCTGAACAAAGAGAAGCATCTAGCGGGCAGAGAGGAGAAAGAAGACAGGTTCCACCTCAAACTGCTGGATCCCCAGAGGTATAATTTGTTTTTTGTTAGAATTAGATTTTGCATGGTTAAAAATAGAATGTGGTAAGGTAAATGGGTAGAAAGGTGATTATGCAAGAGTTTGGGGTGGGGTGAGTGTTGTAGGATAGGCAATCAAGTGTTTGAGATATGTTCGTAGGCACAGAGAGGATTAAACGAGCAAATAATTATCATAGTGGTGTTTTTAGAAGGGTGGTTAGAATTGTGATGGCCGATATCGGTTAGAATAACGGTATCGGTTAGTAACCGTTATCGGTTAGATATAACCGATACCGGTTACTGTGTAAAATTCTAGATTGTGTTAAAAAACACCTGGAGATGTTATTTATTGATTTGTTGTTTGTTGATTTGATGTATGCGGCGAGGGGGGTTGAGGATGAATGATAGGGTGCCAGCTTTGTTGTCACGAGTCCGAGCGGATGTAACACCAGCTGAGTGGGCATTGATAAACCATGTGGGGTTAAGTGGAATCCGCTATTATTCACGAATCGCACATGCAATCATGCTATGTTGCAGGCGTTGATTGAGAGATGGAATCCAGAAAAGAATACCTTCTATCTGCCAACAGGGGAGATGACAGTGACGTTGGAAGATGTGTTTCAAATTTTGAGGCTCCCAATTACAGGAAGACCAGTGTATCAGGCAGGGCCTAGCATGGTGCGGGGAGCGATAACAACAGTATTTGGTCCAGCTGCACGAGATTTGACACAGCGAGGTTTGACATTCACTTATGGTATAATGTTTGCAGCACACCCTGAGGCAACAAGGTTGGCAGTGGTATTAATGATAGCGGTGGGGTATTATGCATTACCGAGGGTGGATGGGGGAAGATTTCCAAAATCATTGATGTGTATTATTTGGGAAATGATAGAAAGGAGCGTGACTTTCGCATGGGCACCCGCATATCTGGCGGAGCTATACAGGGGTTTATGGGCTGCGGTGAAAATCACGGGACTACAACTTTGGATTGTGCATACTTATTACATTGTTGGGCCTATGAGCACATTGTTTGTGTGTGACCAATAGGCCACCCATCCGATCGGAGAGACAGGAGTGTAGAGGTTGGGATTGAGCGATGGGTCCAGACGAGCAAGAGGCGAGATCCCAGCCGTGACGAGATGATGTCGAGTATTATAGGCGAGTGTGGGAGATGGTGACGATTGCGGATATCCGTTGGAGGCCTTACGGGAACTATATGGTGACAGAGAAACATAGGCGAGGATTTGAGGGTGTAGAGTGATTAAGGTGGATCGTGGGGCACGGCCGTGTGAGTACGAGAGGATTCCTCTAGATCGCGTGCGGTGACAATTTGGATTTGTTCGAGGATATACCCATGGCTTATAGACCATACATGATGAGGATCGACGCGAGGCATCATTCTCGCCTCCCGGCCGACACCTCCAAAGGACCGAGAAGAGATAGCGGCCGATCACGGGGTAATGGATGCGGGGAGCGATGAGAGGCTTATAGATTATGGTGGGTAGCAGAGCTGCGAGGTTCACGTGAGAGGGCCGATCATCCTGACATAGCTGTGATTACAGCGGAGAGAGATCACTGCTAGGGTTTAGTTCACCAGCTTCAAATGCGGGTGAATGAGACAACGAGATTGTTAGCGGTTGCGGAGTCACGAGTGGAGAGACTAGAGGTGAGATTCCTCCACGCGAGAGGGCGTATTCATATGTTACAGGAGAGATTGGCAGATCAGTGGGAGGAACCAATAGCAGTGGCACCTTTGAGGATGGAGAGGCCAGGTGAGCGGCATCGATGATCACAATCATCACCTAGTTCGGGATGAGGCGCAAGGGTCTAAGTGAATTTCATAGGGTAGAAGAATAAATAAGGATGCTGACCTGCGCGTCGATGATAGAGAAGATGTATTTGTTTAACATCTAAATAAAACTGAATATGTATGTTGATTTGAGTTATGATAATAATAAGAATGGTTGTGTTTTGAATGTTTGTTTTGAAAAAGGATAAAGATGAATGTTATCAAATAGAAATACACAAAAATATTTATATTTACAACACATGATAGGTTATGGTAGGGGATGGTCGAGCTAACCTTGGAGACCCCATGTCTCCTAAGTGCTTGCCTACATAGCCCATTGCACAAAGCAAGGAGGGGCCTCAGACCGATGTAGTTCTCCCTTAGGACCAGGGAGAGGTGAATTCAGAATTTGGTTGTGGTTAGGCAATTTGTTGGTTGGTAAAAATATTGATATTGGTAGGGTAATGTTGTTGGTGTTGGTAAGGTATTGGCGGTATTGGTGTAGGTATAGGTGAAGCGAAGGTTAGCTTACCCAAGTATTAGGGAACCGTGTCCTGATTAAGGTCAACACATAATCCTAGATTCGGGTAAAAGAGGGAAAAGTGTCCCATAGTTGGAAAGAGCTAAACAAACCACGTATTATCGGAGGATGAACTTGAATCCCTAGGTACCTTGCATAGGTGAGAAGTCGATAGGTGAAAAGAGTTGTATAATCACAATATATCGGATATACGTCACGTCCCTTGAGTTTTGTGGTTTTGAAGAATGGTGAGATGAGGTGGATGGTATAGCTGGGGTGCGAGAGAACTTGTTATAAGGTGATTATTCTGACGAAAGAGAACCAAACCTAAATAGACAAGTCCATGACTCAAAAGTGCTTTTGAATACTACTTTTATTTTTTTTATATATAGACTGATCGATGCGGGAAGTCTATATGGGATATGCATTTTGTTGTTCTTGAGCTCTTCACGAAGCTGATCAATGCGAGAAGCTTCGATAGAGAAAGCTGACTTTGTATAGCTTTGTCCTTGAGGAGCGTCTATTTATAGTAGCGAGATGCGGCTTTTGTGTATAGTTGTCCTTCGAGGCATCTATTTATAATAGCAGATGTGGCTTTGCATGCTGTCCTTGAGGAGCGATCTATGTATAACTTAGAGGTCTAGATGTCCATTTGGCATGAAGCATCTAGTTTTGTAGAAGTTTGACTCAAGAATATCCCATAATTGTATAATTGAGAACGTGTTATTTTGATACTTTTAAGTCATGGACCGAGACTAAAAAGGGAAAGGCATCTTTAAGAGGAGATGATGACCAAACCACGTGAGCGTGATTCTATTTTGAGATGCATGAAACAAGGTGTATGAGGTGGTAAATGAGCTCAAGGGACGAGCGCAAGGTAGATAAAAAGTGATATAACACTAAATTCAACAGTAGAATGGTCGAGATGCAAGGCATTAAGGGTTCGAGCTCGGGCTTACCATTGAGCGAAGCTAAGCGATAAGTGCGATCGTAAGTGTGAGTGATAATGTAAGGCCCAATCGAATTTGGAGCAAATTTTCCACGTTTGCTCTTTTCTAGTTTGGTTACATGTTGATTCTCTTTGAGGACAAGATCACCAACCTTAAAGGTACGCTCATGAAGTCACTTATCATAAGCACGCTTGATGCGCTTTTGATAGATTTGAAGGTGGTCAAGAGGCATGTAAGATGACGTTCTCGTCAAGCTCGATTGGGCTAACTTGCTCTTGGCGGAAATCATCATTGGTGAGAATATCCTAGAGATATTCTTAGGAGGGGGTATTTGTATTTCGAGAGCGAAGACAGCCTCGGTACCATATACCAAAGAAAATGGTGTGGCATTAGTGGAGGTACGAATGCTGGTACGATAAGCCCAAAGGGCAAAGGGGATGTGATCAGGCCAATTTTCCCCAGAATCGTTAACGACTTTCATGAGAATTTTGGTTAGGGTTTTGTTAGAAGATTCGGCTTGACCATTTGCTTGTGGATAGTAAGGTGATGAGAAACTAAGTTTGATACCAAAGTTGTCACAAAGGTCTTGTAACAACTTATTTTGAAAGATTTTCCATTATCTGTTATCAGGCGATGAGGAACACCAAAATGACAGATAATGTGATGGTTAATGAATTCTATGATTTTTTCTTTTTTGGTTGAAATGAGTGGAATGGCCTCCACCCATTTAGTGTAATATTCGGTTGTTGTGATTATCCAACGGTGACGTTGCGAAGAGGGTGGGTGAATCTCACCAATAAGGTCTAAACCCCATTGTGAGAAAGGCCAAAGATCTCGTGCGACCTGTAGCGGATGGCTAGGAGTATGTTGAAGGTTGGCATGTTGTTGACACATAATACAACGCTTAACATATTCGTATGCGATCATTATTAAGTAGGCCAATAATAGCCTAGGTGAAGGATCCGTTTGGCCACGACAAGGCCACTAAAATGTCCACCACAAATTCCGTCATGGACTTGTTGGATGGTATAGGTGACCTCCGCGCCGGTTAGACATCGAAGGAGGATGCCATCAAAGCCACGTTTATAGAGGAGTCCCCCATGACGACATAATGAGAAACACTTTTAAGAAAAGCACGTTTTCCATTACTAGTAAGGTCAGGTGGGAGAACAGAGGTTGTAAGGTAGTCGTGAAATTGGTGATACCAGGTATCCTGTGAATTAGCAGATACATTATTTACCATACAAACATCCGGGACTGAGTAAGATGGGGCAAAGAGTTGTTGGACCAAGACAAATATGTCAGAGTCAATTGGTGAGGTAGGAATTTGTGAGGCCAAGCAAGCCATAGTATCCACAAATTTATTAGTTGAGCGGGAATGGTTTGGATAGAATAATGAGTAAATAAGGTCAAAAGTGAGTCCACGTAATGTTTGTACTTTTGAAGTTCCTCATTTTTACATTGGTAGATGCCCATAACTTGATTGACTACCAGTTGAGAGTCACCAAAATGTTAATAGACTTTACACCTAAGTGTAACGCACACAGAGACCCAAAACAAGGGCCTCGTATTCCATTGTATTATTAGTGTAGGGGAAATCGAGCCGAAATGAAAGAGGCATAGGTTCAGCGTCCAGAGGAATGAGAACAACGCCGGCCCCTCTGCCACGCTAGCATTTGGATCCATCGAAGAAGAGGGTCATTGGATACGACTCCTCACTGAGTGAAAGAGTTGGCGATGAGTTCATCAGGGAAAGTAAAATTGGTAAATTGTTCCCCAGGTAAAGGGGCTTCCACGAGTTGGTCTGCGATAGTTTGTCCTTTGACTGATTTCTGGTGTACAAACTCAAGGTCGAGGTCGGCGAGGAGCATAAGCCATCGGGCGATGCGTTGGTTTAGATGAGGTTTGGCGTACATATAATGGATGGGGTCTGCGTTGGTGATGACAAAAGTTTTGTGATTCAGGAGGTAATGTCGGAGTTTGGTGGCCACGAATGATAGGGCTAGGCACAACTTTTCTACATGTGTATACCTAGTCTCGTAATCCACAAGAGTATGACTTATGTAATAAATGGCTTGTTCTCGATGCTCGGAGTCACGATGTGCGAGCATGGCTCCTACAGCATGGTCGGTGGCGAAAGGTAAAGGTAGAAAGGGTGATCGTCCTGAGGTGGGATAAGCACGGGTGGCTGCAAGAGATAGGCTTTAAGAGCCTCAAAGGCTTGTGGCACTCTTCGCTCCATTGAAAGACAATGTCCTTTTTAAGGAGATGATGGAAAGGTTGACATCGATCCGAGAGTTGTGAGATGAAACGCCGGATAGATTGGAGTTTTCCCTGCAAACTACGTAATTGTTTGAGGTTAGTGGGTGGGGGCATTTCTAGGATAGCTTTGACTTTAGCTGGATCGACCTCGATGCCACGTAAAGAGACAATAAAACCAAGGAGTTTTCCCAAAGGACACCAAAGACACATTTCTTTGGTTGAAGATGAACATAGTATTGTAACAGGTGATCGAAAATAATGGTTAAAACATCGAGATGTTCACTGCGATGTTTAGATTTTCCAAGAAGATCATCGACATAATCCTCAAGGATAGTGTGCATAATGTCATGAAAAATGTAAGTCATAGCCCGCTGATAGGTCGCACCAGCATTCTTAAGGCCAAACGGCATGACACGATAGCGAAAGGTTCCCGAGGAGTTATGAAGGTGGTTTTATGTTGATCGGTGGGGCTACCAAAATTTGATTGTATCCCGAGAAGCCATCCATGAGAGAAAGCATCTCATGGCCGCGGTGAGATCAACAAGTTGATCAATACTTGGTAGGGGAAGTCATCCTTTGGGCAAGCGAGGTTAAGGTCCCAAAATCCATACATATCCGAAAGTCCCCCATTGCTTTAGTAGCATGATACGATGTTAGAAATCCATTGAGGATAGTCAATAGGTAAGATGAAGGAAAGCAGAAAGGAGTCGTTGAAGCTCTTCTTTGACCAAGAGGGCAATGCGTGGATGCATTTTTCTCAGTTTCTATTTAACTGGTTTGGAGTCGGGTTTCAGAGTAATGTTATGGACAGCGATGTCAGGATCAATTCCTGGCATGTCAGCGTAGGACCAAGCGAAAGCTTGGTTGCGGGCACGGAGGAAGGTAGTGAAGGTAGTTTGTTCTGATGCATTAAGAGATTGTCTGATCTTCACAATGTGAGGATCGTCCTCTGTGTGGATGTTGATTTCTATAGTCGACTCATTCAACATGGTTTGAGTTTCAGATGGTAAGGCGCGTTGAATATAAGAGTCATCCACACCAAGATAAGTGAGGATGGAGTCGTCATCCTGGCACTCAACAACATTAATTGAAGGTGAGTCTTCTTCAATCATGTCTGGATACAGAAGGGAAAAGAAGATGGGTCTTCATTATCATGTTGATAAGTGAGAGGACCCAGGAAGATAGCGTTTATGAAAAAAAAAAAAGTTAGGAGGGATAGATTCCGGGTCTATCGACTCTGTGGGTGACGATGGCAAAATGGGTGATGATGGTTCGAAGGGTGACTTCATCATCTTCACGGATCATGGATATGTGGTTTCTTTGGTGTAGGTGGTTCAGAGAATCCAAGACCATGATGATCTTTGTGTTTGCGTGTAGTCACGGGAATGATCGTATGTCGGCCTTGTTCATAAAGACCAAAACCGAAGCCCTTCCAAGCACAGCGCGTTAGGAAGGTGAGGGCGAAAAATGACGATTAGTTAGATATTGAAAATCAGATTGGAAGGGAACCACACCAAGGGGAGGTTCAGGGGTGATAGAGGATGCGTCGACACCCCCATACGTTAGGTTGGTGCGGCAATTAGGTGGTCCATAGGAGATTACTTCCCCCACACGACGGTCGTAGGTAGGATGCGCATGTAACTGTCCATACTCCTGTGGGGTATGGAAAGTGCTAACATTATATAGGTGATACTCCCCCAGCGTAAGGCATTGAAAAACATCTACCAAGGGATCTGAGGTTGGGATGTTGTCCGCTGGGAAGGAAGTGGTATTTGCGGTGGCGGTTTCATTGGTTGAAGGTGTAGGTGCGGTTGAGGTGGATGGTTGAGGTGTGGTCGAAGTAGATGGTTGGGTTGGATGAATGGGTGCCTTGACTGGTACAAGCACATCATTAGGGTGATATAACATATTGCAGGTTTTGAAGGGGGGAGCGTCAGCTTTTACGGTGTAGGACTTCCCCTCATACTCAAATTTTATGCATCTATGTAAGGTGGAGGGAATGCATCCCATAGCCCAGATCCAAGGGTGGCCTAACAACATGTTGTATTGGAATTCTCCCTCAAGGACATAGAAGAGTTCGGTAAAGTACGTGGCCCTACATGAATGTTAAGGATCACGGTGCCTAAGGTAGAAGTAATAGCATCATTGAATGAACAACATGGTGGGGTTGGCACACATGCAACTAGAAGGATATTCATTTGTTGGAAGGCTTTGGAAGAGATGATGTTTAAGCTAGCACCCATCAATCATAACACGACGTACTCGGATGTCCGGACGTAAGCCGAGATGAAAAAAGCGGGGTCGGGATCTTACGCACCAAAGTCGACAATTTCATCTTGGAGCCACGGCGGGGCTGGCTTTGTATGCGAGATAGAAGTGGTAGATTGTTTGGTGAGAGAAGCAACGTGGTTGGGTGTTAAGATGGAGGCAACGGGCAAGGTTTCGTTAGGTAGGACCTCTATCCCTTGGAGGATCTCAACGAGAGCTTGTCGATGAGATTCAGAGGTTTGAATGAGATCATACAGTGTCATTTTACAGGTGATTGGTGAAGCTGTTTGATCATGGTACGGTGGGAAACTCCATCAGAGATGGGGTAGGCAGGTCCACGAATAACCACTTTAGGTGGTGGTGTGATCGGGATGGCGGACGGAGAAAGAGAGAGGCGCGGTGTGCTTTCTTTAGCTTTCCCATTGTTTTTACGCCCTCGAGTAGCAATACTAATCATGTTGATCTCGTGAACACGAGAGGAGGAAGATGGTAGGGATAAGTCATTGTCTTTGAGAGGTGGGGTTGCGAATAATGATAGATCTTGGTGAGGTGGGGACAAGGTGGTATAGGAGAGGGGATTGAAGCTAAAGGTTTCTCCCTTCGTAAGTTGTCTTTCTTAACCTTTCTATCCGAGAGAGGGTGGTGACGAAGGATGGCTTTCAAAGCTTTGCATCCCTCTACATCATGTCACAGTGTGCGGTGGTAGCGTAGATTTTAGACTCATCATAACCTATAGGTCGAGGTTTAGATGGATCATAGGGTCTAAGTGGGGGTAGGGAAATGGTCACATTCTCCACCAACATATCAAGGATCTTGGCGTAAGATCCTTTGAGCGGAGTCAAAGTCGAGAGGAAGATGAGGCTATTGATTGGGTGGGTTTTGGTAATGGTTGGGTATGGTTGGTTCGTATGGGGTGGTGGTTTAGATAAGGGGTTTTGATAATTGGATGTAACTAAACGTGGCTTCTTTGGCGCAAGAAGTCATGTTTAGCTGGTTAGATGATGAAGTCATAGATGGCGTGGTGGCGAGAAACAACCACGGGAAAGAGGAGTGACGAAAAAACAAATCCTTTGATGATGGAGTTTGTTTAGGGTTGATAGGTGGACGAGGATACTTGGGGTGACGGTGTTGATACACCCATGGATCTTTGTATGGGTGCGAAGGTGCGAGTCGTTTTAAAGAAAATGTAGGAGGTATGATGTATTGATGCAAGGTGGAGGGTGAGGTCCCAATATAGAAGGTAGGTGTGACGGCGAGGTTTTAGTTGTGACGAGAGGCATAGATTGGACTTGAGGGATTGGGTTTGTCTCCTAGGTGGATGGACGGCTTTATTTTTGGATAAATCTAACCATTTAGGTGGGTGTGTTAGGCTAGGTATTGGTGAAGTCCCAAGCATAGGGGAAGGTTTGGTTAGGTTAATAGAGGTGGATGAGGTATTCGGTAGAGATGAGGGGGGTGAAGATGAGGACATAGGCATTTTGAGCTTTTGTAAACACCTCGGGTATATGGTAGAGGTGTCTGGATCGGTCATCTGCATTTGAGTAGAGCATGGTGTACTCAAACGCTCCCATAGGACTCGTCTATCTTCGAGGATGACAATCTTCACGTGTGAAGGAACTTTGTATGGAAGAGAGGTGGGTTGTGATTACGGTCCCTTTGTGGGTGTGATACGAGGGGTAAATGAGGCCTTGTATCAATGGGTGTTAAGAGGTCAATCGGTCATTTGAAAAGATTTAGGTGATGAAGAACTAATAGGTAGGAGAGCATGTTCAAAGGGATCCATCATGATTAAAGAATTTGGTGATGTCGGTTTGAGGTTTCTCTTCTAAGGATGACAGAAACAGTGGCGAGCCTTCTTCTTTTATAGCAAGAGTGACGGAAGGAGATGTTTGGGAAATAGATAAGTTAGATAACATCCGCTCACAATCTTGCAGGGATGTGGTGTAAGAAGACTCATCTATGAGAAGAGAACTCTGGCGGTTAATTCCTTTATGGGTAAAGGAATGGCAAGATTATCATTTTGTCTTGATGGTGGTGAAGGGGTGTGGATCCTGCGTTAGTGAAGAGGCTTGATTCAGAATTTCCTCGATAGAAGCTTTTGGTTGGGAGTCAAAACTACATGGATTTCATGAACACTCTCCTCGGCTAAGATATCTTGGTTTATGTTACTGTTAGATGAGTGGTTTGGGAATGGTTTGTTGAAGATTTTCAAATTTCGGTTAGCGGGGGCATTAGGATTATCGAGGTTATATCCCTGCATCAACCATTTCTGCACTATGTTTTTCAACATCTTGCGATTTTAATGTATGTCCCTTCACGCGGTGGAAGTTTCTGAAGTCATTTTCTTTGTACCAGAAGGTATAGCATGGGGTGGAATCAAACCCGGATGAGGTTTAACGGGAGGCAAGGTGATAGCTCTGCTTTGAGCAATTTTCAAGATCACACCATAAGTTTCTCCCAAGGAGTGTAATTGATGGACTCGGCTTTATACTTATAGGTGGTTTTTGGCGGGGTACTAGATGGTGCTTGGGATTTGACCATCACCACGTGTGTACAGCTCCTTTTGATTTTGAAGCAGTCGATGCGTGAGAATTGGTGGTGTTGGGTTTGTTGGTGGAGTCTTGGGTTCGTAAATTGGGGTTTTGTTGCGCACCTCAATTTCTCTTCCTCTGAGGCTCGAATTTCTAGTTTTGAGCCATAGTAAAGGCCTCATCAAAGGTGCGGAAAGTTTGAATTTGGAGGGTGGGAGAAATGTGCTTAGCGCAGGCCCGCGTAAAGAGTTCGATGAGTTCGGCCTGAGGTAAGGCATAAGTAAGTTGGTTGATGAGGCCCCGCCATCGTCCAATGAAATCTGCGATAGATTCATCTTCAAATTGTCGGATGGCATAGAGGTCGGTGATGGATACTTTCTTGGCAATATTAATGGAGAAATGATCCAAGAAAGATTGGGCTAATTGGTTAAAAGAAAGATTGAGTCTTTGGGTTAAAGCATTGTACCACTCAAGGTGGGTCTGATAAGGACATGGGAAAGGTGCGGAGTAGTAAGGCATCGTCATGAGCAATCGGATAGCGAGGCATGTCTAAATGATCGTAAGTGTTGTTGAGGATCCTCCTTACTATTAAAAGCGAGTAAATTTTGGTAATTCCCATTGAGGAGGATATGAATGAAGGGGACGAAAGGATGAATAGGCTCTGACAAACTTGCTCGTATGTCGAGGTGCTTACGGCTTCTGAAATAAAGCCTCAATTTTGCATCTTGTCCATCATTTGTTTGATTAAATCAGTGGTTGGGTAAGATGATGGTGCGGTTGTTGTAAATGGAGGAGGATTGGGCCAAGAGCCACTACTAGACAATGGTGGGGTTAAATGTTGATAAGGTATTGATGATGAATATGTTGAGGTGACCAAATAGGGATGTCCTATATAAGATGTTGAAGCCACCGGATAAGTGTGTGGAAATGAAAAGGTGGGCGGAGCTTGAGAAGGAAAGCTCGTGTGGATAGGTGGCAGAGAGCAAGTTATGAAAGGGGCAGTCTGCGAGAGAGATCGAGGTAGGAGCAATCGGTGGTAATGATATGTGGGGCCCCAGATTAACCAAAGGAAAGCCAATCTATGCCGTATGAACCCCGAAGCCACTGAGTTGGGAGATGGGGCTAAGGATGAAGAAGGTAAGGCGGAGTTATTAGGTGGGGAAGGAGCTAAGTGAGCAGCTATACTAATAGGCATACCAACGAGAAGTTGACCGTCAGGCGTACGGTCAGGGGTATGGGACAAATAGTACTGTACGGCACTAGGATTAGCATCCAAAAATTTGGCAAAGTCCTTATCTCCTACAGGGATCTTGGGAACATCACTGGTGTCCGTAGGATTCCCCATAGGATGTGAAGGGGGTGATTCAGGCAAAGGCACGGAACAGGCATGTGAAACCATGGCTGCGGCTTGTTTCCGAGTGATAACAACCATGGACAAGAGTACACAGCAAGGATTCAATCTATCAGGAACAAAAACAACAACAAAATGTTGGAATTGGTAGGTTCTTTGGTTTGTCGGGAAGCTGTGAAAACATATAACCCATATCGGTCGAATAACGATGTCGGTCAGGTATGGCAGGCGTCGTCGTCGATTAACCGATGTCGGTAGAATAGGACCGGTGTCGGTCACTGTGAAAGCAAAGAGAAGATGTAAGAAGCTGCTGGTTTGGGATTAACAATGCTTAGTATACCCACCAAACTGTTCTGAAGTGATCACTGAAACAGTGTATGACAGAGAAATAGAACTAAAAACAAGCAAGATGCACAAGAAAATCAAGAGACTAACCCTAGGATTAGTTTTAATTATTGTGGGCTTATGCCTTAGAAGCAAAGATAATGTCAATCCTAAACAAAAGACCTAAGGAAATGTCAAGTTTGTTTTGGCTTATAAGGTTACCTCAATCGGGCGGAGGAATACCGCGGAAAAGGGGGGATGTTTGAGTTGTTGTGTTGATTATGATGTGATTTGGTATGTGTTGTGCAGTGAAAGTAAGATTAATTTCTCGTGTCAATACCATGGATATCACCCCCACGTGTACGACCTGTTACTTAATCTACATTCACTAGAATTAAAAACAGCAAGCAAACATGTGATGCACGTGTTTTAAACCCAAATCAAAATGATATTCGATGAAGCAAAGGAGATGACTTTCACTAAAGCAAAGATGAGGAAGAAAGACAAATTCTTTTACCAAAATAACAAAATATCTTGTGAATATTTAGAAGAAGAAAATAGCAAGTGTGCTCCCTATATGAAAGCAAGCAAGAAAGAAAGAAACCCGAGAAGGGTCCCACTGGGCATGCCAAAATGTTTCACACAGAATGTTTCCATTCTTAGAATAGAGTTGCTTCTATCCTTTCATTCTCTTGAGAAGCAGAGATAAAGGTTAGGGCTAGGAGAATACATTGAGTGTTGGGAGGGTGTGCGCGTACGTAGAGAGAGATCGGATCGATTGCGAAGAACTCCTTTTTATGCAGGAAGGACTACTGTGAATAAGAATGCAAGACCACCAGATTATAGTTAGACAATAAATGAGGAACTGCCTTGGGCCCGGGAAATATTAGACTTCCTTTGAAGGTGGTCATTTCCCTTTTAATACAATTAACACAAATGATAACAAAGAAGTTATTGCGAAATTACACTTTAGTTACCTCGTTAAAAAGCAATAGAGGAAAGGCTGGTTTTGGTTGAGTCACATTGACCGATGCGCGATCAATGTATAACCGATTCTGGTTATAACACTACGGTTTCTTTGATAACCGATATCGGTAGAAGCGCGATGATTTAGGGCTTTGATGAAGGTTGGTTGTAAAGGCGGTTATGGTGTTTATAAGGTTGGTAAATGATTAGGGGTAGGCAATAGGGTGATGGAGAGACTCGAGAGAGTGTGGGAGCTGTTCTTGGGGCAATGTAGGGGTAGAGGAATGAAGGTTAGATGCAGGGTGCTATCGGGTAGTAGATCTAGGAGTGAGCTTATAATTACTATGAATCAGAAGTTCCAGAAATGGTATTTAAGAATGTACAAGACACTACTTACTAGTTCTTGATGAAGATACAGGTCCAAGGATTGTGATGATGAAGGCAAGGCTCAGGTGGGATGATCTGACAATAAAAAGTGAGCTATCTTCTCTCCCAATGCTTGGATGAGTGTCGGCTTGTGCTCTGTTACTCGATTGCGATCTTGGGCTCGATGTCCTTCTCTGCTAAACTCTTCTCTTTTCTTCACTTGTCTCTCTCTGCAGTGAATTCCATATCTTTCAAATGAATTCCGATCCTTTTTTTTGGTTGGGGAGGTCATTTACGAGGGAACCGATGGCGGTTACGTAACCGGCGGTCAGTAGGAACCGATGTCGGTTAAGTCAAAGTGGGCTATTTTTAGTAAAATAGCCAACTTTCCCTCCTTTTCTCCCCGGATTAGGTAGGCTTGGTCAAGTCATTATTAGTTGTGGGCTTGGTCAAGTCATTATTAGGTTGGTTTTGGTGCGGGTGAGGTGTAATTAGTCATGGGTGTGGATGTAGACCAAGTTATAGGTCTTAATTAGGTTAGTTTAGGGTTAGGGCTAGGTCATGATGAGGTGGTGAAATGAGGTGGCGGGTTTGGAGATGTGGATTTATTAATTATAAGGTAATTAATATTCATAATATGTTCACAATGTTAAAGGAAACACACAACTGAAAATGAAGTCACCATAGAAAAATGTGGCCCATCGTTGGTGAATGATGAGGCATTGATCACCCTTCTTTCGTTGCCTCTTGCCTCCATCGTGATGTTGCTAACTCAGTCAAATTTTTCTTTGAGGCTCATTTTACAATTCTATTGGGTGTTGGTTTCAACCGATAATGCACCCTTACAATAATAATCAGCTTTATATTTAACCAAAATAATAAAGCATATCAAAGTTTTATTGTTGGAAATCACTCACTATTATTTTTACTGAGAATAATCGAAACGTTAGATGTTTTTCCTTGATTTATCTTATAATAAAAATTGGGTTTCTATAATTGTTTCAGATAGTTTCCCATAATATAAATAAAAAAACTAAAAAAATCATAAAATTATGAATGCGGGTTTTGAGAAAAACGTAAATTACCATTTGTTGTTTTTGAAGATCGAATCCGAGAAAATGACGATGAAAGCTTCAAAACTCTTTGATCTACATTCTAGAGGATGTAGTTTTGTCTTGTAATGAATCTCATAACGCATCCTATCCTACTTTTATTCCAGTTTATGTGGAATTGATATATTATATAATATAAATAAGAAAAAATTACATGATATGATTGTACAAATCAATAAGAGACAATGTTGCAGAATGAAGATAATAACATAAACACAAAATTAGAGCACAAATATATAATAAACACACTATATTATTGATTGAATAATTTTGGAACTAATTACATGGTTGGAGAGCTTACAATATATAGCCTTTCTGTTTCCTATAAACAAGGAGATTTGGCTTACCAATATCATCCCACTAATCTCTCCTACATCACTAGTCTTACTCCCAATACCAAGATATTCTCACACATTCCTATCTCTATGAGTTGTGCATGAAAAATAATTACGCACACTCACATATTATTTAAATATTAAATAATACTAATATTTAAACCATATTTTCACATTATGAGCACAAATTTCCTAACAACTAGACACCAACAGTCTACGCATTTGTAACTACTCTTGTAGTACTTCCAATGGTCTGCGTCAAAAACATTATGTCTGACGCCATGCTTGAAAACAATCATGAAATAAAAATCTAAACAATGGTGCTGATTGTGATGCAATGGGTGTCTTTACTAACCTTATCCCTCAAGTTTAACACAAAGTAGAATCTAATTGTCTCTTCTTGCTTACTGCACTAGCCTACTTCTCAATGAATACCTATAGACTTAGAACACCATGTACTGAGGGCTAGGTGGATAGGTGGTTTTAGATGTGCACCCGTAATCCTCATTCTCTCCTCGATGCACTCTCATCCAAAGATGAAGGTGATTCTCTTCTACACTTACCTAAAGTTGGGAGAACAGATGATCTGACTCCTCGTCTTCCATGAGAGCTTTGAAACCTTCACAATCCATCATCCTCCTCAACTTCGATGCTTCCCGAATCTCCCGGTCATGTGCCATTTCCATTTCTTGCACTTCATTAAAATTGATCCATATTTCCTCTCTCTTCCATTGTCTTCTAGGTTTTCCATCTTTCTTCACACCTACTCCTACCCCTACACACGGCGGGATTTTAGCTAGCCATGGGTAAGCAATCTAAATCCATTTCTATAATCAAAATATTGCTCAACAATGGTATAACATGCAATTACAATCCTCACGATCACATGTGAATATAAACTCTACTTCATTTGGACATAAATGAGTATAAATAGCGCACTCCAATGTATAAGCTGTGAAATAATCCAGCCTATGAACAATCTACATCTCTATTCCACTCAAAATCAGCATTAGTAAAGAGTCTAATAATCATTTTGCATCCAAATTCTCTATTTATATAACCAAAACTTCCCTAATGCATATGTTGTCAGAGTCACTCATACAATGCTATTGGAAATAATATGAAGAATTTCTCTTAGAGATCATGATAAAGATATATTCAACCCAATAATGTGCATTTAAATCAAGTCTCTTGCTATATCTCTATGTAAACCAATCCCAACCATTTTCTACCCATATTTCAATACTCTCGATTATCGATGATATGCCATCTACAAGCAACATCTTGGAAAATGACTTGAAAAGAGTTTCGAAACAAAACCAAAATTTAGTCTCTTTATTTCACCTAACTACTATGTGCGTTGATGCCTCATTCAAAGATATTTGAACACTCACCCAAAGCATGTGAAGCTACCAAGTCCCTCCTTTGTGTTTCTTGTCAAGATGTTAGCATGCAAATACATGATGATATATAACCAAGTGTTCATTCATTCATAATAACTCATTACATACATTCAATTGGAAACACATGTAATAAGGAAACACACAGATCAAATAACAACTAATATCATATGCACCATGTAATCACCATATTTAGACACATAAATTACCAGAATCCATCCTCCATATTCCATTATAACAAGTATTACATAATAGAAGTTGAATACATCATCATAACTAGGCTCGGAACATGCACAACATCAAACCCTAATCCATAAATACTCTCAACACTCAGTCATGAATAATAGTACATGGTCATGGTACCCAATACGAAGACATACAATAGATATTTATAGGGGTGGGTACTTTCCCTTCACCGCCTATACACTCTTAAAATAGACTACATTCCCAAAATAGCCATGGACTAATACTTGCATGAATTTCTAGCAAGCCTAATAATAGATTAATTCTATAAATAAACTTTTCTTTAATCATATTATTAGCTTGATCCATGCATGACCTTTGATCTCCACCTCACATGTGATTTATCCCAAAATAGATCTTTCTTGGCCACCAAGTCTCTGTGTTTTTCTCTAGATCGGAACATTACTTAATCGACAATCTAACATGTCTTTGTCTATTTTTATCCCGTGGTCCACAAAATTGGCTAAGTCCCAAGAGTTTCCTATTGGTTGCTCAAACATGCACCCGCGTCTCTCGATCTCGGAAGGGCCAAGGTGTTTGAGACCACAATGGAACCATCCCCAAGTTGTTGGACCTTATGATCTTGGGATGGATCTCCTGGAGAAGGTCGGTTCCTCTATCTATTTCTCTTTGCTACTACTACTCTAGTGCTTTGGAAAGAAAAGTAATCTAATGATGCCAAGGACCAAGGAAAGAAGGATAACATGAAGGAAACTACACTAAAAGGTGATAGCACTAGAAAAGAGGGGTGAACACTATTTTTTTTGAGTGAGAATGAAGGGAGATACGTGAAGAGAGGCTAGGCACAAGTAGCACAGTGAAACACGTATCAATCGGATCATTCTCATAGAACACAACTAAGTATGGAGCTACAAGGGACCTGAAATAACACAACCAACATGCAACACAAGAGAAAAGGCAAGAAGAGGAATGTAAGCACGTTAGGACAGAGAATAGTCTCAAAATGATGCTTCTATTACTTCTAGAAATGCATAGAGCTATTACTGATGATAAAAAAGGCCGATATCCACATGCAAGAGCCAAACATAGAGGTCTACAACTTAAAATACAGAAAATATGGAGTCCTTGGAAAAATGTGTAAGGATCTAGAGTGTCCAACATAAAAAATGAGCCTTGCTCTTACATATATAGATGAATCCATGGAGGAAGAAGGGAAAAAGGAGGGAAAACCCAAATTTGAAAGATGTTTTCCCACTTCTCACCTACCAGATCCACCAAAATTTGAATTTTGAATTTCTAGCATTGTAGCTAATGTCAGCAGCTTTCTGACAAGCCCAAGTGCATGCCGATCTGAGCTTTGTATCAAAAGATATGGCTGTCAGAAGATGTTAGAATTGTCGGCACATGCAAAACATGTGGCACACGCAGATTGGCTGAAATGAAGACCAACTTGTGTGAATGCTTTCTGACATTTTCTACCATGTGTCACCCACTGGTTTGTTGTAAGGATTCGGTGCCCTGTTGGCGGGCTTTGATAGGTTACGCACGCAGCACACTCAAGTCTGATAGAAGATGACTTGGCACAAAAGGGCATAAAGGAAGGTGCAAATGAGTGGGAGTGAGAAAAAAGTGCTTGAAAGGAAACGAGAGGGGAGGCGTAGAGAGGCATGTGTAATGTGTGCGGGGAGGAAAGGAAAATTTGTGAGTAAAATGAATGAATGGTTAAGGTGCAACTATTACAAGGTAATGGGAGTGATGCGTGAAGGGCCAAGGACTTAGCTGATAGAAGTAAGTGTGAGGTGCGCGGGAAAGGAAAAATGGAAGGAGATAGAAGAATGCAAAGGGAGCAGGAAGGCACACAAGGGCATGCATAAGGCTATGCAACTATGCGAGGTGTCGAAAGAACAATCTTGAGTGCCTGTGCAACTGAAATGTGAAACATCGAGTCATGATGAAAATATAAGTTATCCAAATAACTAGGAGAGTTATTTGGATAATAGCTTTGGTGAATTTTGGGGGCCATATTCCTGCTAGATGAAGATACCAGTTGCCTTAGAAGTCCATTGGGCATGGATTCAGGTGCTAATATCTGATCTACAACTTTGAAGAACATTCCTGAAGTCACTTGAACCTCTGTCTAAACTCTGAACTAAACTGCTGCTCTCATATGAAGATGTTCTAAACTGGATTGATGAGAGTGAAAGCTTATGCACTGACCGTTGGAACAGCCTCTTCCAAAATTGGACTTTCATCCCAGAAAGAAACAAAAGGGGCATGTGGGTGCAACAGGAAAGGAAAGGCATCAAAGGGAGCACGCCGAAAGATAAGCACAACACTATGTACAAAAGCTGAAAATAATACATGTCCCAAATGGAACATGCAAAGTGTGCGCATGAGCACTTGTGTTACTGAAAGAAAACCTAAACTAACCTAAAATAACCAAAGGCAAGGGGTACTCAAGTAAAACCTGCAATAGGCAGGGAGAAGTAGCTTCCCTTCCTCACAAATTGCAACCATGTAGTTGATTTGGTGTTGAACATGGTTGGAAATGAGAGTGAAAAACCACCTTGTAGATGGTGTTTCTCCCTCCTCAAAGTATCAAAAACATAATATACACCTCCTGGAGTTATTTTGTACTTGAATGTGGGAGGCGCTCTTGCTGACCTTTGGTGCGCTAAAGCTCTACCTCATGCTCTGAAATGAGCATGACCGGTGGTAACTCTATTTTTGGCTCTAGGATAGTCGATATCTGATTGGGCATGGTCTGATCCTTTTAGTTTTCCCATTACTTTGAAGCTCAATCCCAAAGATGTGATTTTCTTTTAGACTTTCCTCTTGAAGGAGAGTGCTTGCGGTGGGGTGCACAAATGTTGGGAACACATGGTTTTACCTCTACAAGCAACTCGGTCTCCTCCTGAATTGCGCCCTCTAGAGCTAACTAATTATCCTTTGGAACAGGTGGTCGTATGATTTCCTCTTCCCAGTCAAAGTCACATAAGTCACAACATTCTTTAACTATCCTGCAGTCATCAAACATGATGATGTTGGTTGGGAGAGGTGCATTGGCTAGGGGTTGTTCATTTGTGGTATAATTAGATAGAGGGGACTTGGAAGAAAATGGGAGGATGGATGCAAAAGGGATGGAAGGCACACACGCAAGAGGAGCAGAGAGGTGTGCGCGGGAAGGAATGGAAGAGAAATGAAGGTGAGATGAAAGTGAGGGAGAAGGGATGGAATTCTTAGTGGGGGTAGTGCACAAGAAGCTAGGAACATGCGCAGCAGGCTGTGATGATGTAGGTTGGTGTGGAGGAGTGGGAGGGATATAAGATGGTAGTGCGAAGGTTACCTGTTGATAGGGTTTTCATGCTATAGATTTTTGAGCCTCTATTTCTTCCACCCACGTTGTAATCTGTGGCAGCATCTCAATGATGAAGTATAGCCTGCTTTGGCACTAAACCAACCTTTGACAGTAGGGCCAACCCATGGACAAGGGACCTTGTAGCAAAATTTAGTTGCCTTTATGGAGCACTTGACTCTAAGCTACATCATTTCCATCTCCATCTTTTGAACCTTCCTCTCAAAATCAGCTTTGGCCAAGGAGTTTCCACCATCATCTGCATAAACCTATTCTTCATAAACATTTTGGTTAAAAAAGTGGGTTGTATGCATTTTCGGGATGATGGGGCTTATAAAAATGATTTGGAGGAGGATTTTGAAACTGTGGGGATGGAGGGAAATAGTTCTATTGCTGCAAATGATAATTCCATGGTGGGAAAGAAGTCATGATTGCACAACTTCAAAAGAGGAATGTGGAATGATGGAAAAAGGAGAAATGAATGGAGGAATGAGGGGAGACTGGTCTGCACATGAGATAATGGGTGTGTTGAATCAGTGGAGTCGCCATATGTGTTGAAAAATGCCTCCAAAGGTTAAATCTCGGTAATATCATATCGAACTCTACTCCCACCCGGTGTGCCAGAAATTATTGGTTACTCAAATGTGCACCCATGTCTCGAGATCTCAAAAGGGGCCAAGGTGTTTAAGACCACAGGTGGAACCATCCCTAAGTTGTGGGACCTTGTGAGCTTGGGATGAATCTATGGATAAGTATGGTTCCTCTATCTATTTCTATTATTATTGCTACTCCTAGTGCTTTGGAAAGAAAACTAAGCTAATGATGCCAGGGACCAAGGAAAGAAGGATAACATGAAGGAAACTACACTAAAAGGTGATAGCACCAGAAAAGAGGGGTGAACACTATCTATTCTGAGTGAGAATGAAGGAGATGCGTGAAAAGAGGCTAGGCACGAGTAGCACAACGAAACACGTATCAACCAGATCATTCTCATGGAACACAACTAAATATGGAGCTGCAAGGGACCTGAAATAGCACAACCAACACACAATGCAAGATAAAAGGAAAGAAGAAGGAATGTAAGCACATTAGGACAGAGAATAGTCTCAAAACGATGCTTCTATTACTTCCAGAAATGCATAGAGTTGTTACAATGATGAAGGAGGATGATATCCACATGCAAGAGCCAAACATAGAGGTCTGTAACTCAAAATACAAAAATATGGATTCCTTAGCAAAATACGTAAGGATCCAGAGTGTCCAACATAAAAAATGATCCTTGCTCTTACATATATAAATGAATCCATGGAAGAAGAAGGGAAAAAGAGTTAAAACCTAAATTTGAAAGATGTTTTCCTGCTTCTCACCTACCAAATCCACCAAAATTTGAATTTTGAATTTCCAACAGAATAGTTGATGTTAGACTTTAGACAAGCCTAGGCACGTGCCGACCTAAGCTCTATATCAAAATAAATGACTGTCGAGAAGATGTCATATTTTTCAGGTGCACGTGAAAAACATGTGGTGCACATGGATTAGCTGAAATGAAGGCCAACTTGTGTGAATTCTTGTTGTCATTTTCTACCATGTGTCACCCTTGGTTTGTTACAAGGATTCAATGCCTGTTGGTGTGCTTTTATAGGTTATGCGAGGCATACTCAAGTCTTACATAAGATGAATTGGCACAAAAGGGCGTAAGGCACGGGAGTGAGAAGCAAGTGTGCGAAAGGGAAATATAGGGGAGGCACAGAGAGGTGCACGCGATGCGCATGGGGAGACAAGGCAAACTGGTGAGTAGAGAATGTATGGTTAAGGCACAACTATTACAAGGTAATGGGCGTAGTGCGTGAAGGGCCAAGGACTTAGCTGATAGAAGTAAGTGCAAGGCACGCGGGAAGGGAAAAATGGAAGGAGATAGAAGAATGTAAAGGGAGTAGGAAGGCATGCAAGGGCATGTAGAGAACTGCTAGCTGTGCTAAGGTGTCAAAAGAACAATCTTGAGTGCACACAACCTGAAATGTGAAACACCAGAGTCAAGATGAAAATATAAGTTATCCAGATAACTAGGAGAGTTATTTGGATAAAATTTCCTTCTTAGGCATAAGCCTTCATGCACTATATATTCTTATTTGTGTGCGCCACTTTGCACACTCCTCGTGCTCACCCAAAATCCCCATGTGAGGCTGCACTTAGTCATTTTAATTATGCAACACCTCCTTTACTCAATTTATACCCATCTTGTCCTAAAGGTAATAATTATGATGAAAAGATCATATATGACTATCATGAATGTTATGAACATTCTACGATTGTTGTTTCAAACTTCATAATCTCATTCAATACCTGATCGATAATAATGTAGTTGAACTTATAGAGCGTATGAATTCTACACCTATCAATGAAAATCATAAGCTCAAGATCTTTAACAATCCTATGCCAAAACATGAAAAACAAGTAGATGAATCCTTGATAATCATACATATTGCGCAAGTACCTCCTCCTACATCGGGGGCTCTTGATTTTCTAGTTTCTCATACTAAGACATCCCCACCACTCATTACTTTCTCTGATTATGATTATCACGCTACATTCTCTTCCGATCGCTTACACATTAGTGATTCTATTGGATCCACTTCTATCAATAACACTAGATTTGATCCATCATGGTGCATCAATGCATGTTCTATTGCACTCCTTGTTGCTATCAGCTATCTACTATCACAAATTTCATATCTAATTCCAAAATCATATGGTGTTGTCAAAATTACATTCATTGTTGGTCCTCTCACCATACTTGTGCCTTTTGTTGTGGCACCATTAGTTGAAGGGTGTGACATGCTCTTAGGTCTCTCCTAGCTCACGTAACTTAGGATATCATCTCCATGACCCATTTATATATGAAATTCATTCATAAAATAAAATATTGTATCTATGGTGTTCCACCATCTACATCATGGCTGCAAACTCCTCTTGATTTTGTAATCACATTAACTAGAGAATCTAAGTATGCGTAACCTCTCAAAATTAAATCGTAATTTTATGCTAGCTAGGCTATTCACACACATCCTTTGTGGTCTCATTGGTATTCCAGGTCCATCTATAGACACTAAAATTAGGTCACACTCCCCTTTGGTCCCTTGACAAATAAACACCCTTCATCACATTAACCTAGCCATGGTCCCCTTCACCCCACTAATATTAATTTAATTAAATTAATTCATTATCCTCACCATATTTATTATTTAAATATCTTAATTTAGATAATATCCACACATACACCTCACCTAGACACCTCATCTAGCCACCTCACCCTATTAGTAAGTTACCATAACTAACTAAGACTTACCTAAACCCTAAAGATGAATGCCTACATTCTCTCTAACCACGTTCCTAAATGCTTACAAGAAGCTCCCAATATAATCCATGCGGGTTAATGACACGAGATCTGAAAAAATCAAGAGGATCTCCTAGTTTAGTAAACCTAGTAAATATCACCTTGTGAGGCCGGTTACCCCTAACCATCACCTGGTTAAGCCGGAACCACCATTAGTCACCTTTAAACCCCTAAAACAACCTTATTTCAAAGGTTGGAAAAAGGTTGGAAAACATTAGCACATCCCTGAGAGATATCACATCTTCTGAGAATGAATTCCAGTGTGAACACGCATGCAAGGAAGGAGATCAAACATTTTCTCCTGCACTCACCCCCAAGAAGGATTTGATCCAACCAAGCCAAAAGGAAGCTCTCACATTCAACTGTGGATTCAGAAGTCATACGTGTGCAACAACCCAACAACCAACATTTCAACAGGTATTCCTCCTACGCCCATTACCCTATCTATTTCATCAATACTTCAAAGAAATGCTCTAAGAATCAGGTGAAACATTTTGGCACACTCGGTGGGACCCATCTGGGGTTCCTTGCATTTTATTCATTCCTAGAAAAATTTGTGTGTTTGTTTCCCTTCTGAAAAGCATACACATTAATTTTCTTCCTTGGTAACCCACCTTTTCTTTCTATTTTCTCTAAAGGAAACCTTTCTTTTGGTGTAATTAAAAAGAACCATTTCTTCATGTTTTCCGCATTTAGTGAAAGAGCATCCCCCTTCCTCTTCATCTATTTGTGTCATCCAACTTCACACTTTGATTTGGGCTTAAAAATAAGTGCATTGCATTCTGATTTATCGCATTAGCTCACATTAATTGAGGGCAACCTATACGCTGGAAGTCATGCCCAACTAATGGTTGACAAACGAATCATAGAAAGCACATCTCTATCTCTCTCTAAGTCATACCAAATTACACAAATTCAAAATAAATACATATTCTTAAACAAAATATTTCCTAAGAATGCCTATCAATGATCACACTTGATCGAGGATTAGCAGTACTCCCTAGCTCACCGATCTGTCAAGTCATACTTCAGCAAAGCCTGCCCCCACCATAACATACCTGAAACCTCACCTTTTAGATCTCCTTCTTCATAGGAATCCATCCTCACCAAAAATTATATTTCATAGTTCATGTGTCAGTCCTTAAATAGCATAATCTAAACAAACATAATAGAAAAGGCACTCCTAGGATCACATTTTTCTTAGTGTTTCTGCTTGGCTTGCGTTTTGAGGTGAGAGATCATGTTATTCATTTTTCTTGTTCATCCTTGCACACTCCTCATCACAGCTAGTGTATTCGACTTCACACGAGTGTGCATGGACCATATTCTCATCATTCTCGAGAATTTTGGTGCGATTCTACATCAGATTTTAATTCACAACCATCATTCTTGTCATCACTATTTCAATTTCACATTGACGGTGTCGGTCCAATGACCGTCATCGGTTACCCTCTTACCGTCGTCGGTTATACCCAACCGGCGTCGGTTCCAGGTCCTTTTGTTAACCTACTCAAAGGGACAATTATTCATCTTCATCCTTGCTATTTATCGATCTTCTTCCACTTTTCATACCCCTTTGTCATTGCTATCATTCTCATTGACATTGTAAAACTCATCATATTTGGCATACCTGCCGATTTTGACTTTATACCTTTTTTTCACTCACCTTTGTCCATTTTCTACATCGGTGAGCAAAAGCTGATTACCCCTAACGGCATCGGTTATCCTATTTCACTTTCCAACCAACATTTGGTACCTAATTCACTTTTTACCGCCAAATTCACTGTTTCTGCTTGTTTTTCGTGTCATTTACTGTGAAAGCAACCCTACTTTGGATCGATCTTGGTTCACATGGTGCTTGACCCAAAGATAAGAAAGCACACTCGTATTTCACACTAGTTGTCAACCACTCCCACCTATTCTTTCACCACCTTCCATTTTATCACCAACCATGGATCCTATCCAACCTATTACTATCGCTACCGGAGATGAGGAATTCACACGAATCCTTAACCAAAACCCTACCGCTTTGTAATTTTACCTTTCCCACTCATCCACTCGAGATGCCTTGGGTCAATTGATATACGGCATGCTCGTATTTATCCCCTCGTGACTCTCGCTCCCACTCCTACATTGGCCTAATCTATCTCTGTGCTACCTACATCTACCTTACCCCTAGTCATTTTGTAGCTAGGTCCTATACCCACTATGACTGCCACATCTACCACCTCTATGGCACCCGCCACATCCACCATACCCTCGACAACTACCCAAAATGCAACCTCATCTACCCCTAATGTCTCACACATACCCGTAGCTACACTACCACCTCCGGTGTCGGTGACCCCTACCCCTTTTCAGAATGTGGTACTTTCCATTCCACAATCATTATCCCCATTACCACTAGGGTTACCATGACCCTTCCACCTCCATATACATACTATCAGTAGCCTCCCGTTTCATCTATTATTCACTCCGGGTACATACCCCCTATTTCACTACCTTCTTCTCAATCAACCTACATGGCAACACCATATACTAGAGTGCCACCCCATTATATGCCCAAAACCAACCCCCTCATGCTACAAGAGGCACCCAATCACCGTAACCTACCAACGACCTAATCAAATTGATGTTGGACAAGATGCAGACATTGAGGCATCGGTTTCTAGCTCCTATAACACTCTCACCTACGACGAGATTTACAACGAGCCCATCCACCCGTCCATTCCTATTCGTCCATACCCCATGCATTGGGAAATGCCTAAATTCAATCATTTCAATAGCAAAGAAGACCTGCAACAACATTTGCGGTCATTCAAACATGGGTGTTATCTGATCACTCACGATGATGCTTTGCTCTTAAGAACCTTTCCCATGTCTCTCACTGGACCTGCATTAGATTGGTATAGTGGGTTACCTAGACACTCTATATTCTCATTCAATCAGGTAGCCCAAGCCTTCTTGGATCATTTCTCCATCAATATCATCAAGAAGGTTACCATGACTGACCTATATTCCACGCGTCAATATGAAGATGAATCTATCGTAGATTTTTGCTCACTCGTAGCCTAATCAACCAACTCACCTTCCAACTACCACAAACAGAGCTCATCAAGATTTTCACATGGGCTTGTGCTAGACATATCTCACTGACCTTATAGGTCCAAACCTTCAACATTCGATGAAGCATTCACTATGGCACGAAAGTTAGAGATTCGGGCCATCGAAGAGAAGAAAATCCAATTACACAATAAGAATTCGACATTCAAGTCGAATGATACCTCTTCTTCTTCCAAACCAAAAAATAATTATTCAAAAGCTAAGGGCACTGCTAACGCAGTGGTACTCAAGGCCGGCCCAGCTCATCCATCAAATCAGGCTACCCCTCATCTAGTCTCTCACATGTCTAGGATTTTCAATTTAGATGAGAATAGTGGAAATACACCCCAATTGGGAACCTTACTCCTCTGTCTTAGAAAAGCTTATCAAAGCTAGAGCCATCCCTTCCACCTATAAAACCACACGTTGGTTTTGACATTGCTAAACCCCATGCCCGCATGGTATAAAGAACATGAATTCTATAACTATCATCAAGTAAAGGGTCATAGTGACGGAAATTGCATCACTTTCAAAAATATTGTCCAAGAAATGCTCAAGAAAGGCAAGTTAACCATGGATAATCCTAATGCACCTACCAACCAAAACCTACACATCTTCAAGAAACCATTTCCTAATCATGCCCCTTCGTCTGATCAAACCGGTGAGGCCTCAACTCATGATACCCATACCGCGAGGTTCATGCTATTTTTAATGACATACTTGTCGCCTCCCAATTACCTCACATTCCTTCCATAGAGGAAATCCTAGCCCAAAATCCTCCTTCCACGTTGGAACCCACCGCACCTATTCCTCCACCCATAGAGGAACACCTTTCATCTCCTTCATCACCTATGAGGAGTCTTCCACTAACATCGAGACCATTTCACCTTTGGCTTCTCCACTTAGAACCGAACCGACTACCCACCGAGTACTTCTTCAGCCCACGAAGGATCACCCATCTCCTCCTCCACCCACAAGGAGCACCCATTACCTCTCTACCCACATAGGATCTCCCATCATCTCCAAACCCTATCATAGATCCAGTTGAGATACCCTTACCTCTTGGTGAGCATTCTCCATCAGCTACCCAAGACCCAGAAACCTACTTTTGGCTCTCTTACCCATGGAAGCTGAAGCTATCCAATTCCCCATCTCTAAGACACATTTTATGAGAATTTCCATTAGGTCCTCATTAATTCCACCTTCAGACATGTCATTCTCACATTTGGCCGATCGCTTAGATCATGTGGATAGGGCCTTACTTTGGGGGCACTTTTGCTTCCTGTCTCAATGCAGATGCAGATGTCACTTGCTGATACTTCCACTATCTACCCAAAAATATTTCACCAATCAAACCAAATACAACCACCTCTATCACCATTCCTTCCACGACACCCATCATAACTCAACATACACCCTTACCCATAACCCAAACTACATCTAAACCCAAACCCACACCTACATCCTCTTCCTCACCAAAACCTATCATTACCTTAGGGGTCACCCCAACCACCAGCCTTACTCATCCACCTATCAAACTGGATTTAGCTACATCCTCCAAAGTCAACACCACACCTACTCGGCACCTAAACCAAATAACCAAGCCCATAGAACTCATACTCCATCTTTTCCAGTCACGCACCTTCACCCCTTCCATCCATCTTAGGACCTCAACCTCCTAGCGTGGTCAAGAAACCTCCACCCATCAGTAAACCAAAAGCACAACAGCCCACTCCTTCCTCACAGACCTCTAACCTACCCAAGCGCCCGACATGACTTACACCCACACCTACAACATCTTTACCACCCATACCTCCAATACCCTCAGTTATTTCTTCACTACCCACTACACTTCAGTCATTGTCCCTCACACCCCATGTGTGACCTACATCATCTACCTTCACAGCACCCCATTATCCCCATGGGTAACTCACCCTCTTCCCCCATCTACTTTTCCTTCTAGACCTCGTAAACCCATATCACCTTTACCCAAGAAGGTGCAACCCAAAAACAAAACTCCGTTACCCTCCAATAAGATAGTTAAAACAACCACACACCCTCCTGCTCATTCATCTACCATACCCCTACCTAGACAAACATGACCAACACCCAAGACCACTCCAGCACCCAAAACCATGGCTCGACCCACTCCTCCTCCTATGATGGACTTGTTCCTCAACAATCCACCGTACCTACACCCAAACCTATGTTCACTTCCCATTGCAACCCACTAGCAGGGTCCTATGCCAAAATTTTAACCAACCTCCTTGAGACTTCTATCATTACATTACCGCCACTCAGACCTTACGACCCCCTCAAACCCAAGCCAAAAGGGTTTGATGACACTAAAATTTTTTCCTACCATCATGTGTGTGCTAGGGCATGATGTGGAGAACTATAAGCCTTGAAAACTATCCTTATCCAATTGTGTCCTCTGAAGCCAACTTTGATGATGATGACCTTCTCGATGAGGACCTGCCTCACCACACCCATTCCCACACTATCCACTCAACAACCACAACCTCCACCCCCACAAACTCCTTGAACCACCTCCAAGATTTAAAATTAACATGGTTTGCATCAGAGAACTTCCACGCCACCACCCAAATGTCATTGTGCTCCAACTCACCTCACGGGGTTTTCTCCTCCGGTAGGTTTTTCTGTCGTGTTGTTATACCACTCACCCTACACCTTCTCCATTTTCCAACTCCCCTCGATCAACATGATACATGTCATACTACCCATGCTCTAGAAGGATAAAGGTAAAGAAAAGGTGACTGACCCACCGACCAATCCTATACCCAACATACCATCTGCACCCATGCCTAAAATCACTATTTCCAGGCCCACATACCCCATTTCTAATGGAGTCACACATCGCACCATGCTCAAACAATTACACCAGTCTCCCCTCAAAATGTCCTTATATGACCTCATCCAAACATTGGAATCTCATCGTCAAGCTCTCATGGAGGTTCTTCAATCTATTGAGGTTTTTCCTAATGACCCTACACCTGTAGCCTCCATCATCACACCCCATCATGTAGCCTCTCTCACCAAATTACCACCTTCATCTTCACCCCACCCTATTCACCAAGTAGCCTCCCTTAGCTTCTCAGAGGAAGAGATCACGCCACACCAAAATGATGACCCGGACCCAGCTCTCTTCATCTCTGTCCACATTGATGACATATGGGTATGACATGTGATGATTGATGGGGGCACTAGCATTAATATCATTTCATCCCATGCATTCACTCAAATGTGCATACCTGATAATTACATGCATAAACATCATGTCATGTTGCATTCATTCAATGATGTTATCACCTCCACATTAGGCACTATCATCCTCCACATTTGTGTGGGCCCCCACTATTCTAAAACTATTCTACATCTTGGAGGGGGAATTCCAATATAACTTGTTGCTTGGTAGACCCTGGATTCGTGTCATGGGTTGCGTTCCTTCCACTTTGCATCATTGTGTAAAGTTTGAACATGAAGGGCACACCTATACCATTCCAGCTGATCCATCCCCTTTTAAAACATGCAACATGCTTTACTGACCCAATGATGTGCTCATACCCGTTAAGGCACCTACCTCTCGTGACCACCACTACTTCACCTACACCTCTGCTTACCAATATAGCCACTACCTCAACCACACATGCCTCCTCCATTCCTACCACCACACCTCCACGGCCAACCCATTAGCTGCCCAAGCCATTAACCCCACCTCTGCATCAACCTCTGACACATCATCTATTCCAGCTACCTACATACCAACCACCGACCCCTTGGAAGGTGTTTTTCAATGCCTCACTCTGGGGGAATACTACCTATATAGTGTTAACACATTCCTTACTCCACAAGAGTATGGAAGTCTTCACCAACACCCTCGCTATGATCACCGCATAGGAGAACACCTCCTTTATGGTCCTCCTCATCTTTGTACTAGTCTCACCTATGGGGACTTGATACTACCACTTACACACCCGAACCACCATCACAAACCCACCCATTTTCCACTTGACTTCCAATCTCTCACCAATCACCATTTTTCCCACACCTTCTGCACTAATGTGCATGGAAGGGTTTTGGTTTTGGATTTTATGAGCAAGGCTGCCATACTATTATTCCATGCACCACCCACAAACATAACAACCATAGTGGTATCGGCTTTCTGAACCACCTACCAAACAGAGCTTGCATTGAACTCATCAAGGACATCAGCCCTTCTCCACCTTCTTCACCCACTCCACCTTCATCACCACCATCACCGACGGAGTCGATGGATCCATAATCTATCCCTCCTAACTTTTTTTTCATAAACACCATTTCCTTGGGGCCTTTGACTTATCAACATGAGGGCGAGGCCCCTTCCACTCTTCCTTCTGTATCTTGAAATGATCGATGATGATACACCTTTAATTAACGTCATTCAATGTCAGGATGATGAATCTATACTCACCTACCTTGGTGCAGAAGACTCATATATTCATTGGTCGTTACCCTCTGAGATGTAAACCATGTTGAATGAATCGACTATCGAGATCAACATTCACACTCAGGATGACCCACACATCCTAAAGATCGGTCAATCTTTAGATGTTACTGAATAGGAAGCCATCACTTCTTTTCTCAAGGATCATAACCACGCTTTCACTTGGTCTTACGTAGACATGCCTAGTATTGACCCCACCATAGTGGTCCATAATATTGTCATTGTTCTCGATGCCAAACCCATCAAACAAAAGTTGAGGAAAATTTACCCTCGCATTTCCCTTCTTGTCAAAGAATAACTTCAATGCCTTCTTTCCATTTCCTTCATCTTACCCATTGATTATCCTTGTTGGATTTCTAACATTTTCCATGTCACTAAGGTGATAGGGGACTCCACATTTGCACAGACTTCCATAACCTCAACCTAGCATGTCGAAAGATGACTTTCCCTTACCCAGGTATTGACCAACTGGTTGACCTTACCGCTGGTCATGAGATGTTATCACTCATGGATGGATTCTTGGGTTATAACCAAATCTTTCTTTCCCTAGAAGATCAACACAAAACTACATTCATCACCCCTTGGGGGACCTTCTGCTATCGAGTCATGCCTTTTGGCCTTAAAAATGCTAGTGCCACATATCAACAGGCTATGACTTACATCTTCCATGATGTCATGCATCGTATATTGGAAGATTATGTGGATGATCTCTTGCCAAATCTAAACACCACTCTGAGCACCTTGCCGTCCTCAAAACCATTTTTGACCACCTCATTAAATATTGCATTTGTGTCTTTGAGGTTCTCTCAGGAAAGCTCCTGGGATTTATTGTTTCCTTACGTGGTATAGAAGTTGACCCTACTAAAGTCAAGGCCATTTTGGAAATTCCTCCACCCACTAATCTTAAATAACTTTGTAGCCTGCAAGGTAAGTTGTCTATTCGTTGTTTCATTTCACAATTATCTGATCGGTGCCAACCATTTCATCATCTACTCAAGAAGGATGTCTCCTTTAAATGGGATGATGACTACCACAAAGCTTTTGAGGCCCTAAAACAATACCTTCTCCAACCACCTACTCATTCCACCTAAAGATGATCAACATTTTTACCTATACATCTCATTTCTACTGATCACTACTCCTTGGGAGCCATGCTCACTCATCGTGATGAACAACACGGGAGCATGCAATTTATTACATAAGTCATACTATTTTGGATGATGAAACCCAATACACCATCCCAAAAAAATTTACTTAGCCTTATTTTTCATTGCCACTAAACTCCGCCATTACCTACTCAACCACAAGACCTATGTTGTGACCAACACCGACCCCTTACACTTCATGTATGCCAAACCTTATCAAAATCAGTGTGTCGCTCGATGGCTTATGCTTTTAGCTGACCTTGACCTTGAATTCATTCATCAAAATTCCATCAAGGGTTAGGCTATCACCGACCAATTGGTGACACACCTCTTTTCTCGGGGATCAACCCTCTAATTTTGACTTTCCAGATGAGTCAATTACTACCCTTTCCCTGGACAAACCCCCTTACCAAATGACACTCTTCTTCAATGGTTCCAAGTGTCAGCGTGGGGGTGGGGCTGGTATTATCCTCATTCCACTTGATGGTGAGCCCATGCCTTTGTCTTTCAAACTCATTTTGAATGTACAAACAATATTGCCGAATACGAAAGTGCACTTGTATTAGGTCTCCAAGCTTAATACATGCCTAGATGTCAAATCAATCAACATCTTTGGTGATTCTCAATTGGTTGTAAACCAAGTCAATGGTATATACCAATGTCAGTAATGAGATACTTCAAAAATATAAACATCATGTAGATGTAATTTTGACCACTTTTGACTGTTACATCCTTCAAACTATCCCACGTTCAACCAACAAATTTGCAGATACCATGGCTTGCTTGGCTTCCCAAATACCTGCTTCACCCACCGATTCTAAAATATTTATCACCATACAATGACTCCAATCACCTTCTTATTTACCATGTGAAGTTTACTCTATCATAACCGCTACCCTAGACCCGAGTGACCTTTGGTATAAACAATACTCTGACTATCTTTCTCTCTCCATCTTACCTCCTGATCTCACCCATAATGGACAACGTGCCTTCCTTAAAAAAGTATCTCATTACGTCATCATGGGGGGCCTCCTCTATAAGCGCGGCTTTGATGGTATTCTCTTACGATGCCTCACAAGTTCTGAAATTCCTTATACCATTAAGGAGGTTCATGATGGCATATGTGGAGGTCACTTCAGTGGCCTTGCTATTGCTAAGCGTATTCTTCACCTAGGCTATTACTGGCCGACCCTTAACTCTGATTGTTGTGACTACGTCAAACATTGTGTAAAATTCCAACAACATGCCAATCTTCATCATACACCTAGTCACACCTTACAGGTCACCCGTGACCTTTGGCCCTTCTCTCAATGGGGTTTGGATCTTGTTAGAGAGATCAACCCCATTCTTCCCAATGACCATCAATGGATCATCACTACTACCAAATACTACACAAAATGGGTTGAATCCATACCACTCATCTCCACAAAATATGAGAAAATATGTGAGTTCATCAATCATCACATCATTTTCCATTTTGGTGTTCCTCATCACCTCATCACTGATAATGGAAAACAATTCAAAAATAAAACATTGTAAAAACTTTGTGACACCTTTGACATTCAGCTCAGTTTCTCATCACCTTATTACCCACAAACTAACGGCCAAGCTGAATCCACTAACAAAACCTTAAAAAAATTCTTATGAAAGTGGTTAATGATACTAGGAAGGATTGGCATATACACATTCCTTTTGCCCTATGGGCATACCGCACTAGTATTCACACTTCCACTACTGCCACACCATTTTCTCTAGTCTATGGTATAGAGTTGTTCTGCCTCTCAAAGTTTAGATCCCTCACTCCACATTTCTCTCCATGACATGCTCAATGATGATGAATTTCGTCAGGACCGTTTAGCACAACTAGAGTTATTAGATGAATGTCATCTTAATGCTCTAGATCACCTTCAAGTTTACCAAAAATGTATCAAACGTGCCTACGACAAACATGTCCATGCACAAACCTTCCAAGTTGGTGACCTTGTCCTAAAAGAAAATCAACACATAACCAAAGTAGAAAAAATTAAACGGGAAAATTTTCTCCTAATTGGCTTGGACCATACATCATGACTCATACCTATGGATCAGGTGCTTATCATTTATCTTCACTCGATGGTAAACCCAAACCTGAGCCCCTTAACACCTTACATCTTTGACCATTCTATTGTTGACTTGTAGTCCTACCTCACCTTTTGTCTCTTTCCATGCTCATCCCTTGAGTGCTATCCACTTCATACACCTCACCAATGATTAAACAAGAATCATGTGAGTACCCATCACTTGTTATCTTCTCTTGAATATGTGTACCACAACACTACACATAGCATGATTCTCATGGATACTTTTCATCTACCTTTAGATGAGATCCCATGGTCATTTCACCTTGACTTTTGAACAAGGGTCTAATTCTCCACCTTGGTCTTGTCCATGACTTCAAATCCCTCACATGGGATACAACTCCTTGAGTCAAAATTCCACTCAAAATATGACTCCCTCAAAAGGACATCTTCCTCTTGATAATTGTTGCTATAAATAGACTGCTCCCTCAAAGGATAGCTATGTAAAGCTCAAAAAAAAAAAATGAGAGCAACCGAAGCTTCCCACATCAATCAGCTTCACGAAGACCTCAAGGAGTTAAATTTTCTTCATCCCATATAGACTTCCCACATCGATCAGTCTATCTCAAATACAAGTCAACACAAAAACTTTTAGTCATGGACTTGCCCATTGTGACCTTGGATCTCTTGCCCAAATAGCATGCTACCTCATACCATACAAAATTACCCACTTTTCACCCTTCAAACCATACCCACTCCCATTTCCCACTGCCTCAAGGGACTTCTTGGAAACTATGACATTTGGTGATCATGTGACTACTTTTCACCGTAGAACAATCAATCATGCAATGTCTTTAGGGTCTTACATTCATCACCTCTTTCAAGGTGTGATCTACTTGGTATGATCCTCACCAATCAGGTGGCTTTATTGCCCCCTCTTCTCTTTTAGCCATCCTTGTTTACGTTTTGATTACCTTATACAGGACTTGGTCCTCGATGCTTACTTTTGAGGTAATCTATTTTCTTCTTTTTGCCACAATCAATATCACCTATCTTACTTTACCTATAACCCACCCACACCTAAAAACCTAAACCTACCCTACCTCATTTTCACACCCTCTCATATTCTTCCCTAGCTTATGGGAGAACTACATCGGCCTGAGGTCCCTTTTCACTGGGACTATGTAGGTAGCACTCACGCAGGCATGGGGCCCCTAGAGGATAGCTCGGCCATGCTTTACCCTCAACAATTCATCTTCTGTGTTCCTCACATTACATCATACCTCACTTAGTTTCCCTTTTTTACCCACAATTGGAAATTAAACCACGTACATAACAAGTTGCTTCATATTTTAATCCTTATCACAACATACATTTATTATGCCTACCATTTCTCTATCATCACTATGCATAGATTATACCACATCTCACATAGGACCCATATTATCATTCATTGCATAAAATAATAAATCATAATTTCCCTTACTTTGAACACAACCATGCCTAAGACCTTGACTCAACCATGCCTAAGACCTTGACTCAACCATGCCTAAGACCTTGACTCAACCATGCCTAAACCTGACTCGATCCATGCCTATGACCTGACTTGATCCATGCCTAAAACTTGACTTGATCCATGCCTAAAACCTAACTCGATCCATGCCTAAACCAACCTTGACTCAACCATGCCTAATCCAACCTGACTCCACCATGCCTCTGACCTAACTCAACCATGCCTATGACCTAACTCGATCAGCCTAACAAACCTGACTCGATCCATGCCTAAGACCTGACTCAATCCATGCCTAAACCAACCTGACTCCATCATGCCTAACTCACCTAATTTCCATCCATATCAAAATAATAAATCAAAAATATCATCAACACATCAACAAATCAAGAAATCTCATGTATCTCAATAAAACATACATGGATGTCCCATCATGTCCATCATCTCAAAATCATTGGCACGCAGGCCGATACTCAATACAAAATGTCATCGGCACGCAGGTCGGTCTCATATATACAATAAAATAATGAACCAATACAAAATATCTTCAGGTGTGCAGGCCGGTATATGCTCGAAATATACAAAACCTCTCATATATCCTCACTACTGTCTTTGACGCACATGGCAAGCCGTATGTGATAAAAAATATAACTATCTCTCGGTATGTAGGCTGATATATATCACAAAACTGACTATCATACATCAAAAAAATAGGTGCCACATATCAGGCATCTCGACGATGTCCTCCATCTCTGTATCACATGTACCCTTTGCCTCCTTAATCCCTGCTAGCACTTCAACTATAGTTGGTCTCTATGTGTTGGTAGCTTCTTCCTGCTCTAGCCTCGGAGCTTGATGACCCCTTTTGTCTCCACACTTGTGAGTTCGGGATCTCATCCTCTCACTCAATGCCTACTTTGCCATGCACTCGGCATAGGATATGAAGTCTATCCCGGCCATGCCATCAGCTGGTCCTGGTAGTATCTATCTAGCCTCACTTAGGGCATCTTGTAACCTAGATATAGGCATGGTCTATGGTGGTCCCATAGGTCTCAGCCCTATACCTATCTTGTGGGACCCTATCCCGCTCCTACCTATGAATTGGGACCCGGTCTGGTGCCTGTGGTGGTGCCCCTTGCCCCTGTGCCTGTATCTGGGCCTGTAAGGCCCAATCTATGCTCAGGGTTGTGTCCAACTAGCCACAGTAAACTGTCATGTGCCTGTAAGGCCACCACATGACCATCACCCTCCTCTCCATCTCCATCCCCACCACTGGCCATCTAGGCCTGCAGACTAGCCACCTACACATGTAGCTCAGGCTACCTCTTCCTCGAGCTCTCCAGTGTGTAATCGGAGTATCCACTTGCCCCTATAGGGCATCCCTATACTGCTTGTGATGGTGGCTAGATCTGGCTGCCTGGTCTAGGTGGTATGGCTCATAAGTGAGCCACCCACCACTATCTATACCTGTTTGTGCACCTGGCATCATCTATCTACCGGTCCACTTCCTAGTCCTCCTGCCTTGTGGGCACTTTGTAGGTTATGGTAGAGGTAAGGCCTCTCCATGTCATCTCTTTGTACATGCGTGCGGAAGGGTGGAGTTACATCCTATAATAGCCTAAACTTTTGTCGGACTCAGTGTCTCTGTCCATCTGGGATCATCTTGTTCTCTCCAACACGGCGACCCTATATCCATCTCAAATTTGGAGCTCATCTAGATCCTCATGCATATGCCTATATGAAGGGAATCCCACATACGGCCTCCATATAATGTCCACTCTGAATAACCCCTCCAACAACCACTGGAAATAGGCCACATCATGTGTGGGCCTGTCAGATCTCCACTCCCCAATAGCTGGCACCCATCACGTATACCCACCTCACACAAATCTCGGTGGGAGTGCATCAACTCAGGGCATCCCTACTAGCCACACACACATTATGTGCTCATAATCCTAGCAGTGTAGTAAGAAGGTACAACATAGGCTAAACCTAGGCAGCCACCCATATGCCCATAACTCTCTGTATAAATTTGCACTGGAATGTTGGCACCTAGGAAAGTGGGTCTCCTCTATCATCATATCGTGGAGTACCCCATCAACAATCGGGAAAATGTCCACCTGTACATCTGGAAGTGCAAAGTAGCACATTTCCTCCATCAATAGAACCACTAGCCTCGTCTCCTCTGGACGGGCTAGGTACATCTCTCCATATCGAATGATGGCACTATGGAATGTCATCTCAGCCATCCCCTCGCCAAACACCATCAACATCAGCTCCTCCGAGGCCTCGGAGGAGATTGAGTAGACCTACATACCCAATATGGGTAGCCATAGAATCTTGAACACATCCTCCAGGGTGACAGTGATCTCACCCATCGGCAAGTGGAACGTGTTGGTTGCAGAATCCCATCTATCGATGAGCGTAACCATCAAACTAGGCTACTAGACTACATGCCGGTATCACTAGACTCCACTCAAGCCCACCACCTCCACATGTTGTAGCTCCTCGGGGTCATTGTACCATGCACTATCACAAGTAGGGGTGGAACCCTATCCCACATGCATAGCTGATCTCTCCCCTGCATCCAATACAAACAATACATTAATCTACATTTATCCCACCCACATTTTCCCCCTAGCATTTCCTAACAACCTATTTTCACCCTACCCATCTCAACCACCTAGCCCACATCACTTTTGGACCCTTGTCCCCCAAAACCTAACCAGGCCGGTGCCCTTGAACTCGACCGCGATCACCCCTTAATGGCATCGGTCACTGTTTGGTGACTAATACCGATTCAACCTTACCGACACCACCAAATTTAACCGACATTAGTCATTATCGCGGTAAAAACCCACGATCCCCAAAACCCCCTTGCACCTCATCCCATCCCCTCCTGTCCCATTTATTGCCCTCCCCATTCCTATTTTACCCACTTTTCCCCCCATTCCCAAATTTTATTCTTTTCCACACCCAAAAAACCAAACACCAAAACTACAACCACAATTTGTAAATCACTTAATCTATTTAATGAAATACACCCCCGAGAGAGATATCACATCTTCTGAGAATGAATTCCAGTGAGAACATGCATGCAAGGAAGGAGATCAAGCATTTTCTCCACTCACTCACCCAAGGATTTGATCCAACCAAGCCAAAAGGAAGCTCTCACATTCAGTTGTGGATTCGAGAAGTCATACGCGTGGCAACAACCAAACAACCAACATTTTAATAGGTATTCCTCCTATGCCCGTTACTCTATCTGTTTCATCAATACTTCAAATAAATTCTCTAAGAATCGGGTGAAACACCATCACATTAGTCTAGGTCAACCATTCGATAACTCCTTCACTTCGGTATGCATCTACTATGTGTTTTACTTCACATAGGTTTCCATCACCCCATATTTTGTTCCGCATAGGCATCCATCACCTCCACATTATTATTCACATAGGTTTCCACCACCTCCTCATTCTTCTACATAAATTTTTCCACCTCCTCCGTAGTATACTCATCAGTTGCATGCATATAGGCTTCATTCACCTACATAGTGTCTATCTCATATACCACCACTCTTAGAAAATGGTCACACACATTTATCTCCATAAGAATTAGGTGGAGGACCCTCATCTTTCACTTTCATCAGATATCACATTCATTATCATACACTTGGGGAATCACACTATTTCTTTTTGTCCCCTTCATCAAAACACGTCTTATATTCTCATCATTTCACATTTAATCTCTCACATACAAAATACACATATTGATACATTAGTATCTTCATTACCCAATGACGCACTCTTGTGCTTTGGTTCACACTTGAATGTTGAGGGCATACTATACACATGAACCTCACACACTACACACTACACTGCACACTAAAATATACACTACACATTACACTCTTCACACATCATGTGTTATTCACACCTCTTTCTCATAACATCTCTCACATATTATACACATTATTCACATTGCACATTCACGATATATATTTCTCACATATACTTTTACGTTTTAGGATCATTTCCTATGATGCACTCTAGTTTTACATTTCATACTCAACGATACAAGTCTACATCTAAAATGAAACTCACCCCACTCATGCATTCACTCACTCGCACAATTTTTTACATTATACGCTCTATTGATCACATCTTTCTAGCACACACATTCAAACCATTTCCCAATGATAGAATATTTTTCTACGATTCATTCTCGATTGTTGAGGGCATGTATAAATGAACCTATTGTTACCCAAACTTACACCTCCTTTGGGGCCAAAAAATTTTCAGCAAACAAAGTGAGGAAATTTTAAGGATGCTTGGGCTTGGAGATCGTATGTCATTTGTGGTTGGGAAAAAGTCTAAAAATTTATTTGAGACCGGGTTTCGTAAGGATTGGGTGACACGTACAAAAGGAATGGCCAACCTACTACTTTCAGCCCTTCCTTTGACCGGGGTGAGAGAACTAACAGGTAACTCAAAAAAATAGTGAGGGATAAATATTTTACTTCTCAATCTCTTCAAGGAAATGGATCAATCTGGGATAAACATGGCCATAAACACAACACTTTACTTTCACAAGTTGTCACACAAAGTGATGTGTACACTTAGTTCACTAGACATAGGTTACTATAGATAGATAAGCTACATTGTTGTTGCATTTTTTGATAAAGGAATGAAGATCAAGGGTTCCTTTCACTAATATTTGTAAATAACACAACAAGATGAAAAAATGGTTTGTATTGTATGATGAGACTCAAATTATGTTTTGTTTATAAGGATGGGGGATTTGTAAGATAATAGATCACTTAATAACACTACTCACAATACTTTCTCAGACATACATGACATCCCAGATAATAAAGAAAAATTCATCAATAAGTCACAATTTCCATTTAAAGAAAATATTTTCATTCATTGATACTCAATTATGACAAATATTTCACACAATCCTTAAAATACTCAACACAAAAGCTCATGAAAATATTTTAATGAAGTATTTCTTTCTTCTAATCTCATACACTTAAGATACACTTGAAATCTTACAAAAATCCATCAAAAAAATGATTTTAACAAAAATTTATAATTACATTCAATATTGTAAAGTAAAATCTCACACCACAATATTGAAAAAATGACCAAAGCTTAATCACTAAGGACAGACCTAGTGTAATTCAAAGAAGCAAGAAATACAAAATTGCAATAGAAAATGCAATTGATCAACTAAATGTTTAGTACATAAAATCCAGAACATGTAAGCCAAACTCATAGTCAAAAAATTCATTCTAATCTACCAAATTCTTGACAAGGGAACATGAAAAAAAATGATCTCAATGTCTGTTAATGACTATACACTGTAATCATCTTAACATTTGAATTTGAAAGAGTAAACTTAAAATGTATTTCTTCCAGATAATTTAAGTAGTATCACAACAAAATATATCAATTCTTGTCTTTTGTAAAATCTTTAGAAACCCCCTAGTATGAGGACAAACCCCTCATACTTATAACTATTCAACTAAATTTCCCCCAAAACACATCAAAGGGTCCCTTCAATCCTGCTTTGTGTAATTCAAAATCTACAGAGGAAATATCTACTAACTAAAAATATTTCCCTTTTGCTCCTGATTGGGCTGAATGAAAAAATAAAACCATGTGATGACACCGGAAGAGATAGAAAAGATATTCTTTTACTTCTAACAAAAATTCCATTCTTATTTTTTACTTTTCATGGCCCTTTCTAGTGGATTGACTTGAGCTTTCCCTACCTTGTTCTTGTAGACATCCCAAGTAATTTTTAGGGTAAACATTCGTGAAAAGGAGAATATAAGGGATTTTTATTTTTGAATATGGTGAATTTTGTACTACCATATGGTAGTGCATTCGCCAAAATTTTATGGGACCTAAAAAAATTGAATATAATTTCACCTAGGTATTTCCGCCAAGGGTCGACTAAAGTTAGTAAATTCTCCTTCATGTTATAACATTCTAATATATATAGGATTTATTCACCATAGTATAGTCCTATTTTTTTACATTATAAGGGTTTGAATAATCCAAAAGTATAAGACCAAAAACCGAAGGATTCAGGAAAAAGTGAGAGACTCAAGAGGTAAGTGAAAAAGATAACTTTTTCTATAGATGGACAGGTTATTTTCTGTCAACAAGACAAATGTCCAAAAGTTACCATCTAGTAACAAGTATCAATGTTATAGGATGGAAACAAACATATTTGTTAGCAAATAGTAACAATGTACGAGTTAGTGGTGCAACAACTATATATTGCGATCGTTAACAAATATACATGGTACCGACATTAATAGATATAAGTGTTACCATCCATTAATAGATGTATCATTGCCCATCCGGTAATGATATATATGTGTTACCGTCGGGTAATAGATGTATCTATTGCTTTGATTCGATAACATATATATATCTGTTGTTGGCCATTTGTAACAAATAGTTTCATCCGTAATAGATATAAGTGTTGTTGGGTGGTAACATATGTATTTTTCTTCTTTGGTCGATGGCTCTATGTTCTATAGCCATCCTGCATATTCCTTTTCCATTCAAGTGCTTGATTTTATCGTCATCTATCATTCTTAAGTTGTGTTGGCTAAGGCTTGTGTTTGGGTAGATCTTTGTTCATGTTCTTTCCGGTATTTGAAAGGTCTATGTTTTCTCACGTGTGTAGAATTAAAATCATCCATTTGATCGCCTATTAAAAATAAGAAAAGAACTCAACTTCAAGGAAAAATAAAATGCAGTATGGACATTTCCAAATATTTCAATCAACCACAAGTAACCCCAGTGGTGACGGTAAGAAAACCAATTTCTACTATGATATTGTTACTTTAATTTTTTAATTTACTTGGACAAGTTGTAAGCAAACCAATTTCTCTCAAATGCAGAAAACCCTAGCAGTGACCTTAGTCCAGATGAAATTTCCAATCACCAAAGTAATCCAATTCAAATTGATAGTACTGATAATCCCATTTCCCATCCAAATCACACTTCTGATAAACATTCCAGAAATTCACATAAGAAACATAAGAGTGGGAAGTGGACTATAGGAAGAACTTATAAATTTGAATGGTCACCAAATATCCATTCATTGAACCTATAGAACATGAGAATAGTATTGATATTCCTACAAAATGCAGATGTACTATCTATAGTTGGAAACTTGTGAAAAGCACAAAATGCAATTGAAATCTTGGATACATGGAGAAGAAATTTATGGGCGAGATATACAAGTCAAAAAAGCAAGATGATGGAATGGTTATAAAAATAACAAGATGGAAAAGAAGAGGATTGTTTGCATATGAGATATGCTGCAGAATATGATAATCATCACAAACATTTTAAGGACCTTGTTGAGAAAGAAGGTACTATAAAGGCAAGATTTGAAAAAGCTACAGACATAAGTCTTCAAGAAAAACTCATTCAATTCAGAACAATATTTCACATATTAAAAAATGGTAGACCAATTTATGATCGATTGATTATAAGACATTGTATCAATCTAATGGATTTTCAAATATTCCAACAATGCACTAGTTAGATACCAGTGCATGGGAGATGAAAAAGTGTATGTGAGAAATAGAAATCACTAATTTGAGAGAAAAGGTAAAAATGCAAATTTTATCGCTTTGCCAATATATGAGGTCACTGCAGTAGATAATACATCTTGGGTGTGCATACATGTCTACACTTTCATTTTTAGTAACCGGTTCTGAAAAACCATCTACTAAATATGCACAAATTAAAGAAGAACTACTGATGTTGAGAACATTTGCAAACTTGTTTATCAAAAATATGAAGGAAATAGATGGTATGGATGTGTTGATGTGAAATCGAGACACCCCGATTGCTTGCAAGTGAATGGTTGAGGTAGTCAGTGTGATTTTTCAAATATGGAGTTATCCCAAAGTGTGGGACTTTGTAATTGGGATAACCCTCTGGAGGAGAGCTCGACTTCCTAACCTATCCTAGTGCCAACTACTCCAAAGTTCGAGAGTTACATATATAACACTAAACTAATGATTTCCTAAGGAGACAGAGTTAGAGAATATCCATAAAAATTAAAACCTACTCTAAGGGAATGTGATGCACCAAGAAGGATGTTGAACAACCTACACAATAAACAAAAAACTACCAAAACCTTGTAATGAAAAAAACAACAATACACAATAACCTTACATGCAATGAAAGATTAAAAGTTTCATATAACACAAAGAGGGTTTGAAGCATCCAAAAATATGATTTTATTGCTCTCAAAGTTAATACAATATATCACATTAGGGAAAAAGGCACATATTTTACATTACTGATATGTTCAATAGGGAGGTTTGAAATCTCCAAAATCTCTTACATAAAAGAAAGAAGGGAGGTGCATATACAAGGTGTCTAACCTTTTAAAATGATCCCCTCCTTACAATATATAGGAAGAATGAGAGAAAGGGAGAGAGAATAAATTCAAAATCTTGCTTCAACCACCTAAAAATGCATTAAAATCATCTGCAACAATGATGGGTGCTCTTTATGAAACCCATGCCTCCATGTACTTTTCCTTCTTTGGGAAGAAAGGAAGCCCATACCTTCATTATTTGGGTAGGTCGAGAAATTTGGAAATATCATCTAAAATTACGAACTCTATTTCCTCATTTTCAAATATGTAGTGTCACTATTTTGTGTAGAGGACACTGAGAGCTTTCGAAAAAGTCCTATTTTGTGCAAAATCTGAGCTCCCAGTCAAAATTTATGGCTATCTGAAGATGAGGGTGCCATTTCTGAATAAATGTGGATGGTTGACTCTGTCTTTTCGAGACTCAAAATTACATCGCACCCTCAGACATATGAAATTTTGGAGTTTTAGGATTTGGGGCTTCGGTAATTTCCACTTCAGAGGTTGTTTTACTACTCAAGTTAGCTTGAGAGTTCCCAAATGTTAGACCTCCAAAGTCTGAAATTAAGAATTTGGAGTTTGAACTCCGAAATCATGTTGCATGACACTATTTATAGTTTGAGCCAAAATTTCTGAAATTTTGAAACCCCAAAGTCTGAAATTAAAAATTTAGGTTTCAAGAACTTGGGACTTTGGGTTTCAATTTCGGTTTCTAAATTTAGTACTTCAGGTTTTGAGGTTAGATTATCCACTTGGCACATGAAATGTCTGAAATCCTAAAAGCACAAGTCCAATTTCATACTTTTAGGTTTTCCCTACATAACATTGTTCACTACAGAGCTCGTGAAACCTCGAAACTCTGAAACCTTGAATTCCAAATTTCAAACTTTGGGTTTCAGACTTCTTGCTCCTTTTTCACACTTCTTTCCACCAGTCAAGTGAATTTTCTTTAGGACTACCACCGAATGACCACACCTCCAAAGTGCAAATTTAGACTTTCAAATTTCTTCATTTCCCTAACTAGCTCAAACTCTACAGGCTCCTCCGCAATGTGTTTTTCCTCTTTAACTTGTTTGGCCAATCCTAAAATGTGATCTCCACAGCCCCGTCGATCCCTCATTTTCTCTCTATGGGGTCTTGTTTGTCCAATTTTTTCCAGGGCCAATTTAGATAGCAAGATGATCATTCCATCTCTGTAAAGGCGATGGCACATCTATCATGTAAGGTCACAAAACTATAATTTATATCCGTCTGCAGTAAACAAGAGTAGCCCCTTACATGATACATATTCACTATATGGCTCACCGAATGAATTTGGCATACAAGATTGTAAGTAGCTTTGATAATGTTGCTAAGGTGGAGGAGCTGATACGGGACTTGCATTCATATATGTCAAGCAGTCCTAAAATATTTTGGAGTTTCAAATATTTTTTGTTGGAATAAAAAATGGTAAAAAAATGCTAAAAGAGTTGAAACGAGATGGATATCATTGTATGAACTGGCTTGGGCAAGATTTTTTGAGGAATACTGAGTCATTAGCGGGGTATATGTTCAAGCATCGAAGACAAGTGGACAAGGCTAAAGATTTTTTTGTATCACTTGGTGATATAGAGACTTTATTAACTTTATGTGGTATTTTGAAAATGCTAAAGGAAATAAACAACTTGGTGAAACATGTTTAGGAATGCTCCATATACATTGTTGATTTTCTAAAATTAAAAAGACAAATATGTATGATTTTAGATACCTTGTATATCACCCAATATTGGACTCAAAAGCCAATATTAGTAGCTTCAAGGTTTTGAAAGACACAAAGATCTAGACAGCTATCTAAAGTTCAATATTAGTGGTCATATTTGTATTTCTTTTGATGGGAAAAACATTAAAATGCACACTTTATACAAAGATCCTTATGTAGCATGTTCTGAACTTGAGGAAGTACACTAATAGAAGGCCGATCTTTTTGATGTTATAGTTTCGATGTTAATACGTAAAAAGATGATAAAAATATATGAAACATTATCTTTTGAGATCAGAGAGCATTTCAAAAATAGTGATCTGCTGGAGGCGATGGGAGTTGTAAATCCATTTTCGAGAACCCGATGATTGATGAAGAACAAAGAAATAATAACTTCATGAAATCCATGGCTGCACTTATGGAACAGTTTTACAAATCTTCACATGTTCATGGAGGTGAATTAAATGGTATATTGGACATAAAATTACTCATATCCCAGTCACAAAATTTTGGATTTACAATGTATGATCAATATAATCTTATCGCTAACCCAGCGATGAAATGGGAGTTGTCACATTGTGGAGAAAGATGTATCGGAGAAGCATTTATGAGAGAAACTATTAGTGAATCCTTCAAACTTATGAGCTCACATAGACAATGATTCTTGGTTCTGTTGAAGATGAAATGGTATTTAGTGCACTTTCATTTGTCAAATAAATAGATGAACGAATAATAATTTCACATAAATATAATGTTTCCAAATTCCAATTATAATCAAATATCACTAACACAATTCCACAAGAATAATTGTTTGCAAAAATTTTATAATCCATATATGTTATATAACTTCGTGATTATTAGGAATAATCAAATTTTCAAAAACATATTTGAAACTAAATTCTAGAATCCATGTGTACTATTTATCAATTGTTTCACATAAAGATAATAAACAAATTCACATGAGATCTCATAGTAAAAATATCAACAATTTCTCATAAAGATAAAGTTTTAAAATTGTATTTGTCATAGTAAAATACTCAATACATCAATAGTAACATAGATAAAAGTTTTAATTCAAGTTAAGTGGACCCTTTTCCTTGACCAGATTCAACAACATCACCAACTTTCTCACTATCACAGATTACACTAGACTCCACTAATTCCTTTTCCACAACCTTAATGTTTTCCAAATTTTCTTTTTCTTCCTTAGCTGCATCTCCTGTTGAAAGGATAAAAGGATACTCATCATTTTTTTTCTTCATAAGAATATCCATATCCATTTGGTGCTCCTTGATAATCCTCTTGTAAATTATTGTTTTTCTTGTTCGATGAGAACAAGTTTTCCTTAAAACTAATAGCCCTTTGACACTCTCTTTTGCTTTTCTTAGGTTCTCCTCCAATAGATGCACCTTTGTTCTCAAAGTCTGGTATTTTGACTGCAATTAAAAATCACATAATTATTATTTGGAATAATATAAAGAATAACTATATATATGTGTAACAATCTACAAAAAAAAGAAATTATCATAGCCTAGTCTTTCTACGCATTTGATAAATAGTGTGAAAGATTCTTGTCGCGATTCCACTGTATAAGTATGATTGTGCCTCATAATTCAAATTAGCCAATCTGTTCAACATTATTGTCAAAACTTCATCCCTATTGTAGACATTTTTGGTGACTACATTTCCTTTTGTGCTTGAGCAAGAATACTATCAATTACCAATGGTTGATTTTTAACCAATGAAAACAATTGTTCTTTGTTTTCAAAATTATGATATCTATCATTAATTTCTTTTATCATAGATTTTTCTCTGATCTCCCACATCTTCATCTCCTTGAGGTCAGGAATAACATTTTCCATTACAAGGGTTGTAGAATTATCTGACATAAGGATCTCAAGTGGAATTGTTTTATTTACATCATCATTCATTTACTGCACCATTGGGGAAGAAGGATCTAAAAAGAGCTACTAACGGATCTAGAATTTTCTTACGAATAGATTACATTAGATCCTCGACATTCCTCCCTAATGTTTGCATCCCAAAATAGTTGTCCCACCAAAGAAACTCCTCATCCATTTCTATATTGTTTAAAGAACAAAATTTCTCTTACGGCACTCACGCCATCGACATTAAAATTGGGGAAATCAGATATTGTCATATTCTGAGTTCCCTTGCTCATAGTCATTGCAGTGTTGGGGAGCATAAGCCTTTTCCCCCTACCATAAGTAGATGACGGAGGAGGAAGGGGAGCTAATCCACTGGAACCGATGAACTCCTTTTATGTTGGGATGGAGTCGGAGCATTGGTGGTAGTAGTGGGTGTGGCGCGGAGAGAATTTGATTGCAAAATATCTGAGAATATATATTTTAACAATATAAGATTTAACTACCGAATTATCGATAATGAATATTTTTTTAAATTTGAAATTAAAAATACAAACAAGCTAAAAATAAGAATTTCTTACGCTATATGAATGTTTTGTAGTAAAAATCTATTGGTGTGTTAATGAGTGGAAGGGTGGTGGTGGCATAGGCCCTATTATGGCATCGAAAAATCCTGAATATTACAAAACAATTTAAATATGTTAATAAATTCATAAAAGAAATTCAAAACACTAATATAAATAAATTTTAAGTCATTATTTTTAGTTTCTTTATAGAACTTGAAACTCAAGTGGGTCGATTCTTTACAACAAACTCAATATATTTTTTCTCCGGTTGGCCCTCGGGTATGCATGTGGTATCTGTGATAACATGAGAAGACTCTCTCTGAGGTGATGCAGATATGCCAAAAAGGCTACACATTAGGATAATATTAATGAAATTAGAAATATGACATTGTAGAAAATCGAGATTCACATTATCAATATCACTAATACGCAAAAATAATTAAATAAAATTGAAATGATTAATCATTGGGTAGTATGTAAAACTTAAAACCTTGATTTTACTATTGGATAGTAGCGGGCTATAGAGTGTGCTCTACTTCTCTCTGGAGTGTGAAGAATCTAAAGAACCACACATTTGTTTGTCATGTCTTATCTCTTGAGCCGAAAGTCTTTGGACTCAGAGACATCAACTGTATTGTTGTCACCAAAACCCTCGGGCCCAGCTGAAAGTTATGCGAGTGAACTACCTTTTGACGGTGTTCCAGTGTTTCACTTTCTTTGACATGTTCATTCACATTGGTTCAAAACAGAATTATAGATTACATATTTACAATACAAGAATTTATTTCACAATGATTTTGTTTTTGAAAGGAATTAAGATTAAATGTTTTAAAACAAAATAATCACCAAATGTTGGTCAATAGGCATTCCATGTTTTTCCATCTTCTCATGAAGAGCAATTGGAATAGTTGTTGATTTGATTCCATAAAAACCTTCATAATATAAAGAAAGAACATAACAAGAAGAAAAAATAAGTGTAGTAGGATTGAGTTTGGCCTTATTAAGATAAGAAACGAATCTTTGACACTGAGATATGTGTGCAATCAAATCTAACTTGACCGACGAATAGTTTGAATAAGGTAGTGCATTGTACATTGAGGAATGTCGAGTGTATCTTCCACTGTAACACTATATGGGACTAGAAAAGTTCCACCATGGCTAGGAGAAAGGGGTATTTGATAGATTGAGAGTTAATGCCTCTTTTGGCTAGATTATTTACCTCAGCCTCAACAGATATATTGTAATGAGACTATAATTTTTTCTCATCAAGAATGAATTTGGAGGTTACGTGAAGTTCATTTTGATGGGCGCGTGTTATACGATGAATGTATTTAGGTGTTATTTTGATGATAAATTCGGTAGGAGGGTAATTGAACTATGAATGTTCCATCAAAATGATTATACAATTGCATTAAATTATTTAGTAATGTGTGCTTTGTATGATATTGGGGCATCTGAAATAAGACCCGAGAACCACGAGATAAAAATCTGACAAATCATCTAAATATTTTAGGGTGTTTGAGTAATTCAACAAATGGGGATACTGAAATGTTTGATAAACATAGAGAGTCATTTTTAATGGATTTTTTTTCCTAGGGGCCATTATTCTTGAATGTTGAAAGTAACTTGATTACTTGATAAAAGAAGCGATTTGCAAATTCTGATTTGGATACATGTATATGATGACAGATGTGCCTTCAAGTTCACCTTGAATCTTGATGATCAAGTTCGACCCTAATAGTGGAAGACTGGAAGTGGATGAGAATCTTGGAACTCTCTAAAAAAATCTTGTAGAAACCTGCAAGAGAAAATGAGACAAAATGAATGGGGATGGATATATATAGGAGAGGAAAGTGCATTAAATGAGAAAGGCATGTTGCATGTATCGAAGTAAATGTTGGATGAACCATACTAACACTTTAATCGGAAATGCAAAACACATGTTACTTAGCCAAAAGCACGTTTGATAATAGCGGCCCAGGAAACACCAACCAATGTTGCCAGTCGGAAACACCTAAAGCGATTTCTGCACCACCGTGACAATAGTCAGAAATTGTTATCGGTGGCAACACTAAAAACTATTGCAAGTCGGATGGTAACACTAAAAGTGTTGTGGTAGAAACTATGAAAGTGTTACTGTTGGTAACACTTACCCGATCGATAACACTTTTAGGGTTTACGACGATAACACTTTTAGTGTTACCGGTTGGTAACTTGAACATTGTTTAGTATTATCATTTAACCTTTTAGTGAAAAAAAAAAAAATGCAATACACCCTTTTTTTAGGAAAATTACACTCCTTTCGTTAGTTTATTATTGAAACTCGTTTTCACACTTTCACCTACGAGTATGAATGGTTTTTTTGTCAGATTCACCACCCATTCTATAAATTATTTTGGGAGGGGGTCTTAAAATGAACCCTGTAGGCATCGAAATTTTCAAACATCTAAGTAAAAAATTCCTCATAAAGCCTTGAGTGGTAGTTGAAAATTACTTCATGTTTCATACTTATTTCATCAATATCTTGAAAAGACATATTTTTCTTTCTTCATTCTCTTTATCAATTTATCAATTGTTAACTCGATGTCCATTGTTTTGTCTCTCAATTCATCAAGAATTTCAAAAGATTTTAATTATGATTATTTCTCCCTTTGTCTAAAACCTCTACTCTTACTTTTTTGTCATATTCATCAAGAATTTATATATTCATACTCTTACTTTTCCATATTGTAACTATAGTTTCCCTCATCAAGATACACATACCTTCTCTAACAACCATGTCATCACCTAAGTCTTTGATAGCTTCCATTTTTGGTAGCATATCACTCCACATTTTTTCTCAGTGTCACATTTATCCATTAATGCCTTGGTTTCTTCTACCTTTTCAAAAATACGGGAATAATTTTTACAAATTCTATGATTATTGATTCACCCTGGAAACCAAATCATTCTCCCATTGGATAGTGGCATCCCCTCTTTCTCTTAAGTCATTTACTCTCCTGATATCATCATTGGTTATCTCTAGGGATCTCAACTTTCCCTTCCTTGTGAGTTCTGGTTAATTTTATAACCAAGCTAGATAGTGCCTCATTTTTGTCCTTTAACTCCTTAGTTTCTTTGAACTCATCAATCCTTTGGAATACCCCTTCTACTACTATAGAAAAATCATATTTCATTTCTTGTTGAAGGCTTACCTAATGAGATCTGGAGACTTGTTAATTAGATGGGGATGTTTCCCCTCAAATCGTACCAGCTTTGGGAGATGCAACATCCATGAATCTTTCTCATTTATTTCCCATGGATTCCCTAGAGATGAATTTTTCCTTTTTAGGTGGCCTTCTGGATTAAGAAGATCCAAGCTCACGAAATCATCATCATTCAATTGTATTTCCACCTTCTTCTTCTTTGGGAGAGAACTACCTATCCATTCTCTTATATGATACTCGTGTTCATCAAGTGATTGTAGAATTGGAGTTACATGGATAACTACAAGGGCTTTGGCATAAGAAGAATGTATAAACATACCTTTTAAAGCTGCATATATTGGTTCCCCTTGAGTACTTGGTCCTACAAGTCCACCCTGAACTTCAATTCCATCCATAGATTCAGATTGATCCCTTATTTCTTTAATTGATGGAGATTTTTGGTCATCAAATTCCTTCTCTTCTCATGTCGAGTCCTCACCCATTCTCTTACTAGGAACATAGATCATCTCGTCGTGTTCCTAGGAGATATATTTAGTTGTAGGGATGCAGGCTTCAAGAATTCCTACATTTACTTCAATGTCTTGAGGTATTGTTGAAAATATGACATCTGAAGTTTCTTCCTATTCTTCATGTACTAGAAATTCCTCAACATGGAGTTGTGCTTCATGCCTAATACTTTACTCCTCTTTTTCTGCCACACTACTTGGAGTTTGCTCTGGGGTGGCCTCAACATGTTGTTTTGGAATAATTGAGGAATGGGGCATAAGAGAATTCATGAGGGCTTGTTCCCTGATAGGTTAAGAAACTGGAGCTATTGGAATGACAAGGGTTTCTATCATAGGTATAGGTTTCTCAACAATCAAAGTTTCAAGAGATTGGGTGATAGTATGAGAACACAAGAACGCCAATATTCATTACCTATCTAGGGGTCTCTTCCTCCTCCAAATCAACCCATTCAAATGTTTTAATTTGCTTTCTCTTTCGGATCTGATTTATTTCTCCTTATCTAATCCCTGTAGGCCATTATATGGTGTTTGAATTCTATGAGGAATCTCAAACAATTTTTTCTCCTTAGGATTCTTAAGAGTGGGTTCCATCACTTTCTCTTTTCCTTTAGATCCCAAAGTGAATACTAGAATAATATGTAGGGAGTAGCATGAACAATAGGACCCTCGACCATACCTTCCTAAGAATTTCTCTAGTTCTTCTTGTTGTTTGAGGAGGGGGAGTTCTAAGTCTTCTATCTTAGGCACTTACATCACCTGTTACTGGAAATGAGTCAAACTTCTTAATCTTCTATCTCCATGAAACCTCCCTAGTGGCATAAACCCTCTAAAATGGGGGGATAACATCATCAATGAGATTGTTATTTCTATATTCTCTTAATAATGGGGTTTTTTGGTAACTTATGTCCACTCCTTTTGAAAATAACCACCTTATGGAGAGTCAAATGGGATTTACATTTTTTTCTTGGTTATATTTTTTCTCACTAATGTTCCACTTGATTGGTGGCAAAGGCTGAGAAGCAATATTGTCCTGGATGTATTCTTCACTAATCACATTACCATCATCCTCTAACCCTCAAGAGTTTGGATAACCCCAAAATCACTCATCTGGGATAAGGTCATTCTTGAATGTTCTCTTCTTCTGACTTCCCTTTCATCTTCACAGTTCATCCAAAATCCTCATAATGAGGTTTGTGCTCTACCTGAGTGGGCACAATACTATGTAAGATATAATTTATATCATAATGTTTTATGTCCTCAAATTTATCCATCATGCACCTGTTCATCTCTCCTTCTAACATTTTTTCTTTTTGGATGTTCAGACAAGTGTAATTCCCTATGACTATGGGAAATTTGATTGGGGATGTAATATGATTTTGGGAAATGAACTAATGTACTGATAGCAACTGTCTGACCAATTCCATTAATTCCCATTTGTCATTTACACACTGGGTAGCACATAGGGTTTCCCATCAAAACCACTAACCCTGATATATGAATAAGTCTTGAATTAGATGAAATAACACCCATATTGAGTAATGAATCTCTTAGCATTAAGGGAAAATATTTCAATCTCCCATTTAGGTGGTATAAACAAATTGTAGGTGCAAATAAGTGATTAGAAATATTTATGTAATGCATATCATAACTTGCCAATTTTAGCTAATAGAAGACATCATACACCTGGAACTATTAAGTTCCCCATCCATTAGAAATTCTGGAATTTTTTTATGAAAAGAAATATTATAAACAAGGTAAGAAGTCATGAATAATTCCCCATTCCGGGATTTTCTCCTCTCACAATCTGGGAAACTCCCATCATTTGTTCATGAATACGGTTACTTATGATCTCAACCCAGGGGAGAGGATTTTTTTATGAGTATCACCTAAATGAATTAGAACATCCATTCCTAAAAGAAAGTAGTAGATTCCATACCCATTACTTAGTTCTCAGAGACACCAAAAACATGTCACCTTTCATCACTTTCCTCCAAAATAACCTAATAACCACATTCTACACACTTGCTCAATTCAACCCTAATTCAGTCACTCACAACCCCTTTTCACACATCACAATGACCCCCATTCACACACCCAGGGATTTAATTAACATCAATTAATTAAATTCCCCCTTTACCCACTCATCAAAGCTACCTCACCATGCCACTGGACTGGCCACCTCACCTAACCACCTCACAAGTCCACTCCCCCACTTGCCCCTCCACCTCACACTTCCACTACCCCACTCACACCTCCACCTCACCATTCCACTCCCCCACCTTTCCCATACCTAGCCCATACCCTTATAGAAATCCCTAATAGTGGCCACCCCACTCATAGGACCCCTCTTTGTCCTATTACCTATTCTAAGGGCAGAGGATGCATGTGCTCCGCCACTCAAAATCAAGTGGGGAAGGAATATTCCCCACTTTTGAGAAAAAAATCCTCAACATAACCGTGTCAGTCAGGTCGACCGATGTCTGCTGGGGTGGGACCGGCGTCGGTCACCTGTATATACCCAGTCCCAAATATTTACAAAGGATTGGTTCACCGTTAGCATTGGATTCAGCATTGGCATTTGCATTATCATTGGCAACTTGTTGACACAACAGAGCCATTAGAACTCCAAGCTGAGACCAGTAGTGGAAGCACTCACAAGAAACTTTGTGAGAACAGCCATTGAAAGAACCTGAGACCAGACATAGTTTAAGCAAGAGCTCTCCAACCAACCTACCAGCCTTAACCAACGTCTGCCACTCTTCTTGACCAACAGCTTCACCCTCTTCACCACTGCCAAAAGAAGATAATCTAGTGCAAACATATTCATCTTCCTCAAATGCCATAACTACCACACCTAACCATATAATTGACCCCCTTACCCTCGTACTTGATGAATCACCGTCGACACACCTTCCTTACACACTGAGGATTTGGAAGTATCTTCACCTTCATCCACCTCACCACACCTCAAGGAAGATCCTACTCCATCTACCTTACCCACACCTCACCATAAAGAAGATCCCATGCTAATCGCACATGAGTCACTACCATCTCCTATAACATTAAGCGATGTCTTCTCATCTCTTCTTCCTATTGAATTAGATTTAGAGGGCTTCCCTATTTCACGGATATAAATTTCGTTTATAGGGATCACCACCAAGTTAGCCCTCATCCCCTTCCTCTCTTCATCACCCCATTCGGAGGACCATCCAGAGTATGTTGATCATTCATTACTTCGGGAACATCTTCAAATCCCTATCTCCACACAGATGTAGACATTACCTACCAACTCACCCACTATTTACCCTACAATAGTGGCAACATCCATACCTACCCTACCCACAACGATGGTGGCAACACCTCCCATCTTACCTTTGGCCCTGCATACACCTTCATCATCTACATCCTCTACATCATCACTACACAATCCTTTATCAACCTCCAAAATCTCTCGTATCTTGGGGGTACGACCCACATCAATCCTTACCCATCCTGGTAATCAAGATTTATCCGACTACCCCCTCTTACCCTCTTGCCAAAATTCCACCCCTACCAAAACCAAAACACCAACCACCTCCCACATCACCCTACCACCCATTCGACCATACAACCCACTCAAACCAAAACCAAAATGGTTTGATGACTCCCATATTTGCATCTACCATCGTGCACTGAGGGTACGACATGGAGGATTGCCAATCTCTCAAAGCACTCTTTCTACAGATCTTTGCTGAGGATGACCTTTTAGAAAAATATCTCACTCCTCCTACAACCATAATCACCACTTCTATACCATTACCTACTTAACCATCATCATACCCTTCCCCGCCCACCACCAATATTCAAAATCAATATGGTTCAATCACCACTGGGCTCAACGTCATAAAGGGAAAACTAGGCGTATGAACCTACTACCTCAACCATACCTCACATCACACCCACACCCACAAAAAAAATCACCATCCGAGGACCTGCCTTCCCTATCTCCAATGGGAGAGCCCATCATGCCATGATCAAAAAAATCCACCAATCACCACTCAAAATGTCCTTACCTTATAAGCCTCATCCAAACTTTCAAGTTTCATTGCCAAGCCTTCGCCGAGGTGCTGACAATCCATTTAGGTCGACCCTGTATTGACTTTAGATTGCGTCCATCGTAACACTACACTCGCATGTAGCCTCCCTTGTTCTTCGTCTCCCACCTCGAAACACCTATTGCCTCATCTTTCCGGTGGCTGCCACTCACATTCTCCAATGACAAGATCACACCTCACCAAATGAAGGACCACACGATCACTGCCCTATTCATTTCTACCTAGGTCGAAAATATACCTGTTCGACATATTATGATCGATAAGCCGAGCTAAGCATCGACGTCATCTCCTCTCATTGTGTTTAACTAAATGTGCATTCCAGGACAATTACATACACTACTTGATCCAATTATATTTTTATTTCCATGACACCACTAACCACTACCTTGGAGTACAGATGATCTTGCACATACTGTATTTGTTCCTCGTATAACATCCTTGGAAATCTCCTACATCTTAGAAGGGGAGTTCAATCTGGCAGCGTTCTGTAGAAACGACCCTTGGATTAGTGTCATGATGGGATGTTTTTCCCTCCACCCTTCATCGTTGTCTCACAGAAATTTGAACATGAGGGACATAACTACTACCATTCAAACTGACCCTTCACCATTAAAAACATGTAACATGTTATATACAGCCCATTTATGATGTCCTCATACCTGTCGTCACCCCTGACCCCATACCATGCCAGCGCATTTCTTGCCTACTGCCTCTTTGCCACCTCTTCTTCGACCTCTAAATCACCTATTATACCCCACCACAACAACTCACTGAGACAACCCTTCTCAGGTACCTTAATAAGGCCCCCAACCTCCTCATCTCGAATACTAACATAGAGACATATATTCTACCACATGTATCCCGGTGCTAATCCAACTTTGGAAGGTGTTTCTCGAATACCTACATTGTCTATACAGTATAAGCCTCTCTGATATCGAGCACCTTTTCATACCGAAAAGAGAATGGAAGCCTTCACCAACACCCCCATTACTTGACCACCACATTGGCAAAGTTCTCACCTATGGACCCTCTCACCTCCATGCCAGGCTAACCTGGCATGGAGGTATCGGCTTGCCTCCACACTTACACTTTGAACCACCCCTACTAAAGCCTACCATTTACCACCACCCTTCTCTCATTAACCAAGCTGGTATTTTCCTCATGCCTTCCTTCCGGAGTAGTGCTTGGCAAGGGGTTTTGGATTGGCCTTTATGAACAAGTCCATCACACTATCATTCCTTGCACCACTCTCACGAGTTCGAGGACTATGGTGGGGTGGGATTTGTTGAGCCCACGCTTAAACAAATCTGTGTCGCCCTCACGATGACAACGCCCCTCATGGCCCCTCACCTGGTTCACCCCCATCACCCATGGAGCCTATAGATCCAAAATATATTCCTCTACCTTTTTTTCCCCCTAAACACCATTTCCTTGGAACCGCTCACCCATTCAACAAGATGGAAGAAGTTCCTACTTCTTTTCCTGTTCTCTATCCTGATGATATGATCGATGGCAAGCGCCCCTTATCAATGTTGTCCCATTTTTTAAAAGCAACTGACTCCATTCTCATCTGACTTAGGTGTGGAAGAATCCTACGCTTCACCATACACTGCAGCTACTAAAACACAAAACATGCTAAATGAATCTACCTTTGACATCAACATCCACACATCAGATGACCCCTGCATTCTAAAAGATAGTCCCGATCTTTGGACTCCCACTAAGAAAGGAAGCTTACACTTCTTTCCTTTCATGACCATATGACGCCTTGCCCAGGTCATATGTTGATATGCCACAGTGAGTAACCAAAATATCATAGTCCACAAAAATATCGATCACCTTACACTGATGCCAGGCCCGTGAATAGAGAGTTGCATTAAGATGCACCCATTGCATTTCCCTTCTCATCGAAGAAATTGAATGCCTTCTCCTCTATCTCCTTAAATCTTACCTATAATTTTCCCATGCAGTGGATCTCTAAAATCATTCTCATTACCAAAGAAACCCATGAGGGAATCCACATCTGCCCTCCCAACTTTGGGGACCTTAGCTTGGCTTTCCTAAAGATGAATTCCCTCCGCTTTGACATCGAGCATGACGGTGGTTGACCTCACCCTTCGGACATGAGATGTTATCTCTCATAGATGGGTTCTCACGTTATAATCAAATATTACTCACACCTAAGGATCAAATAAAAAACTACCTTCATTGCCCTTGCGAGGCAACTTCGAGATATTGCATCATGCCCTTGAAATTTGAAGAATGTAGGTGCTTGCCTGCGATGAGCCCACATGGCTTGTCTATGTAGTGACATCATCCGTATTGTATGTTGGAAGACTAAATCCAGGTGACCTTTAAGGAAAATCCAAAGTCACGTCAGGAACATTTCTGAAGTTCTTAAAATCATCTTGCACCACCTCATCTAATATTCCATGTATGCCTTGAACCTAAAAATTGCACCTTCTCCATCCTATTTTGTAAACTCACGAAGCTTCGTTGTTTCCGCCGAGAGCGTTGAAGTTAGCTTAGCCAATCATGAGAGCAATCCTTGAGATGCCTCTAGCCATAACCTCTACTGACTTTGTAGTTTATGGGGAAAATAAATCTATCCATCACTTCATTTCTCAGTGTCAGATCATTGCGAACCTTTTCGGCACATCCTTAAAATGGATATCACCTTCCATTAAGGCATGAGACTATCATCAAAGCTTTTGAATCCTTTAAAAGTGTTACCTAATACAGCCTTAACACCCCATCTAGGATGATGACCATTCTACCTCTACATTTCTTCCCTGAAACCATTCGCCCAGGTGCCATGCTTGCTCTTAGGATGACCAACATGAGCAGTCTGCTACATGGTGTACCTTATGGATTAGGAGACTGAATGTAAAAATGTAGAAAAGTTATGACTTGCGCTTGGTCTTTGTGGCCACCAAACTTTTCACTACCTACTTAACCACACCACCTTTGTCATAACTTAACACTAACCTCTTTACATTACATGTACACGAAACCATTCCAAAACCAATGCATTTCACGATGGCTCATGCTACTCGATGATCTAGATATCACCTTTCTTCACCAAAATGAATCAAAGGTCACTCTATCACCGATCATCTAGTTGATGCCATAATCTCTAAATAGCAACGGTAACTTCAAGTTCCTCGATGAATCCATCGCTGCCCTTTCCCTCAGCGAACCTATCAAAGAAACCTCTACAGCGTATCAAATGACCTTATTCTTGGATGGATCTAAGTGTCAACATGGGGGAGGAATTGGAATCATCCTCATTCCCACATAATAATTGAACCCCATACCTCTTTCTTTGAAACTTGAATTTTAAATGTACCAACGACATCATCAAGTATGAAACGCTCTGTAGGTATCCCGAGCCATCGAACCTGGATATGAAGATCATTAATATACCGATGATACTCGGTGTTAATTAAATCAGTCGATGTTATCAGCGTAGCAATACG
>CM031239.1:741891277-741984162 GCA_018340775.1 Taxus wallichiana var. yunnanensis
TTTCCCCCATTCCCAAATTTTATTCTTTCCACACCCAAAAACCAAACACCAAAACTACAACCACAATTTGTAAATCACTTAATCTATTTAATGAAATACAACCACGAGAGATATCACATCTTCTCGAGAATGAATTCCAAGTGAGAACATGCATGCAAGGAAGGAGATCAAGAATTTTCTCCAAAGACTCACCCCTAGTAAGAATTTGATCCAACCAAGCCAAAAGGAAGCTCTCACATTCGGGTTGTGGATTGAAGTCATACGTGTGCACAATAAAACCGAACAACCAACATTTCAATAGGTATTCTTCCTACACCCGTTACCTTATCTATTTCATCAATACTTCAAATAAACGCTCTAAGAATTAGGTGAAACACTATCACATTAGTCTAGGTCAACCATTCGAATAACTCCTTCACTTCGGTATGCATCAACTATGTGTTTTACTTCACATAGGTTTCATCACCCCCATATTCTGTTCCACATAGGCATCCATCACCTCCACATTATTATTCACATAGGTTTCCATCACCTCCTCATTCTTCTCCATAAAGGTTTCCACCTCCTCCACAAGTATACTCATCAGGTTGCAGCATATGGGATTCATTCACGTACAAATTTCCTATCTCATATACCACCACTCTTAGAACATGGTCACACACCTTTATCTCCATAAGCATTAGGTGGAGGACCCTCATCTTTCACTTTCATCAGATAACACATTCATTATCATGCACTTGGGGGAATCACACTATTTCTTTCTCTCACCCTTCTATCATCAAAACGTGTCTTATATTCTCATCATTTCACATCTAATCTCTCACATACAAAATACCCATATTGTTACATTAGTATCTTCATTCACGATGACGCATTCTTGTTCTTTGGTTCACACTTGAATTTTGAGGGCATACTATACACATGAACCTCACACACTACACACACTACTTTGCACACTAAAATATACACTACACATTACACTTTTCACACATCATGTGTTATTCACACCTCTTTCTCGTAGCATCTCTCACATATTATACACATTATTACATTGCACATTCACGCTATATATTTCTCGCATATACTTTTTACGTTTTAGGCTCATTTCCTATGATGCACTCTAGTTTTATGTTTCATACTCAATTGATACAAGTCTACATCTAAAATGAAACTCACCCCACTAATGCATTCACTCACTAACGCAATTTTTAAATTATACGCTCTATCGATCACATCTTTCTAGCACACACATTCAAACCATTTCCGATAACACAATATTGTTCTATGATTCATTCTCGATTGTTGAGGGCATGTATAAATGAACCTATTGTTACCCAAACTTACACTTCCTTTGGGCCAAAAAAATTTCAGCAAACAAAGTGAGGAAATTTTAAGGATGCTAGGCTTGGAGATCGTATGTCATTTGTGGTCGGGAAAAGTCTAAAAAAATTATTTGAGACTGGGTTTTGGAAGGATTGGGTGACACATACAAAAGGAATGGCCAACCCTACTACTTTCAGCCCCCTTCCTTTGACCAAGGTGAGAGAACCTAAGGGTAACCTAAAAATAGTATGAGGGATAAATATTTTACTTCTCAATCTCTTGAGGAAATGGATCAATTTGGGATAAACATGGCCATAAACACAACACTTTACTTTCACAAGTTGTCACACAAAGTGATGTGTACACTTAGTTCACCAGACATAGGTTACTATAGATAGATAAGCTGCATTTTTGTTGCATTTTTTGATAAAGGGAATGAAGATCAAGGGTTCCCTTCACTAATATTTGTGAATAACACAAAAATATGAAAAAAGGTTTTTGTATTGTATGATGAGACTCAAATAATTTCAAAAGGGTGGTGGATTTGTAAGTTAATAGATCACTTGATAACACTACTCACAATACTTTCTCAAACATACATGACATCCCAAATAATAAAAAAATCATCAATAAATCACAATTTCCATTTAAAGAAAATATTTGCATTCATTAATACTTAGTTATGACAAATATTTCACACAATCTTAAAATACTCAACACAAAAGCTCATGAAAATATTTTAATGAAGTTTTTTCTTTTTCTAATCTCATACACTTAAGATACACTTGAAATCTTACAAAATCCATCGAAAAATGATTTTGACAAAAATTATAATTACATTCAATATTGTAAAGTGAAATCTCACACCACAATATTGAAAAAATAACCAAAGATTAATCACTAAGGACAGATCTAGTGTAATTCAAAGAAGCAAGAAATAAAAAATTGCAATAGAAAATGCAATTGATCAACTAAATGTTCAAGACATAAAATCAAGAACATGTAAACCAAACTCATAGTCAAAAAAATTTAATTCTAATCTACCAAATTCTTGACAAAGGAACATGAAAAAAATTGATCTTAATGTACATTAATGACTATACACTGTAATCATCTTAATATTTGAATTTAAAGAGTAAACTTAAAATATATGTCTTGAGATAATTCAAGTAGTATCACATCAAAATATATCAGTTCTTGTCTTTTGTAAGATCTTGAGAAACCCCTAGTATGAGGATAAACCCCCTCATACTTATAACTATTCATCTAAATTTCCCCCAAAACACATCAAAATGGTCCCTTGATTCCTTCTTTGTGTAATTCAAAATCTACATAGGAAATATCTACTAACGAAAAAAATTCCCTATTACTTTGATTGGGATGAATGGAAAATAAAACCATGTGATGACACTGGAAAGATAGAAAAGATAGTCTTTTACTTCTAATGAAATTTTTCATTCTTCTTTTACTTATCGTGGCCCTTTCTAGTGGATTGACTTGAACTTTCCCACCTTTTTGTTCTTGTCAGGAATCCCTGTAAATTTTAGGGGTAAATATTCGTGAAAAGGAGAATATAAGGGTTTTTAATTTTGAATTTGGTGAATTTTGTACTACCATACGGTAGTGCATTCGCAAAATTTTATGGGACCTAAAAAAATTGAATATAATTTCACCTACGTATTTCTACCAAGGGTCGACTAAAGTTAGTAAATTCTCCTTCATGTTATAACATTCTAATATATATATAGGATTAATTCATATAGTATAGTCCTATTTTTTACATTATAAGCGTGTGAATAATCCAAAAGTATAAGACCACAAACCGAAGGATTCAGGAAAAAGTGAGAGACTCAAGAGGTAAGCGAAAAAAAGACAACTTTTTCTGTAGACTGGCAAGGTTATTTTCTGTCAACAAGACAAATGTCCAAAATTTACCATCTAGTAACAAGTATCGAGTGTTATAGGATGGAAAAAAACATATTTTTAGCGGAAGTAATAGGTGTACGAGTTAGTGGTAAGAAACAACTATATATTATCGACCATTATACAAATATACATGGTACCAACCAGTAATAGATATAAGTGTTACCATCCATTAATAGATGTATCTATTGCCATCCGATATGAGATATATGTGTTACTAGTCGTAATAACATGTATCTGCACAATGAAACATATATATATATATATATATCTGCTTTTCGGATGATGTAATATATATAGTTTCGATCGGTAATAGATATAAGTGTTGCGGTAAGTAACATATGTATTTTCTTGCCGGCGGTGGCTCTATGTTCTATAGCCATCTTGCATATTCCTTTTTCCATTCAAGTGCCCAATTTTATCGTCATATATCATTCTTAAGTTGTGTTGGCTAAGGCTTGTGTTTGGGTAAATCTTTGTTCATGTTTCGCCGGTATTTGAAAGTTCTATGTTTTTTTCACATGTGCAGACTTCAAAATCATCCATTCGATGGCCCCTGTTACAAATGAGAAAATAACTCAACTTCAAGGAAAAATAAAACATAGTATGGACATTTCAAAATATTTTAGTCAACCAGAAGTAACCCTAGTGGTAGAAGGTAAGAAAACCAATTTCTACTATGATAATGTTACTTTAATTTTTTGATTTACTTAGGGAAGTTGTAAGCAAACCAATTTCTCTCAAATGCAGAAAACCCTAGTAGTGACCTTACTAGATGAAATTTCCAATCACCAAAGTAATCCAATTCAAATTGACAGTATTGATAATCCCATTTCCCATCCAAATCAAACTTCGATAAACATTCCAAGAAACTCACATCAAAAACGTAAGAGTGGGAAGTGGACTATAGGAAGGACTTATAAATTTGAATGGTCAACCAAATATCCATTCATTGAACCTATTGAACCTGAAAATAGTATTGATACTCCTACAAAATGTAGATGTACTATCTATAGTTGGAAACTTGGTAGAGACCACAAAATGCAATTAAAGTTGGATAATAGAGAAGCATTGTGGGAAGATATACGAGTCTAAAAAGCAAGATGATGGAATAGTTATAAAAATAACTAGATGGAAAACTAAGAAGATTGTTTGCATATGAGATATGTTGTACAAGAATATGATAATCATCATAAACATCTTCAGGACCTTGTTGAGAAAGGTGGAACTATAAAGGCTAGATTTGAAAAAGCTACTGACATAAGTCTTCGGGAAAAATCATTCAATTTAGTAACAATATTTCACATTTTAAAAAATGGCAGACCAATTTCAGATCTCATTGATTATAAGACATTGTTTCAATCTAATGGATTTCCAAATATTCCAACAACACACTAGTTAGATACTAGTGCATGGGAGATGAAAAAGTGTATGGGAGAAATAGAAATCACTGATTTGAGAGAGAAGGTAAAAAATGCAAATTTTATCACTTTGTCAATTGATGAGGTCACAGTAGTAGATAATACATCTTGGGTGTGCATGCATGTCTACACTTTCAGTTTTAGTAACCATTTTAGGGAAAATCATCTACTAAATATGCACAAAATGATAGAGAACTACAATGTTGAGAACATTTGCAAACTTGTTATTAAAAATTTGAAGGAAATAGCTGGTATGGATGATCATTCCATCTTTGTAAAGTGAATGGTTGAGGTAGTTAGTGTGATTTTTCAAACATGGAGTTATCCCAAAGTGTGGGACTTTAAATTAGGATAAACAAGAGGAGACCGACTACTGAACCTATTCCTATGGCTACTCCAAAGTGAAGAGTTTAGATCTAACACTAAACTAATGCTTTCCTGAGGAGTCGAGAGTTAGAGAATATCCAGAAAATTAAAACCTACTCTAAGGGAATGTGATGCAGCCAAGAAGGATGCTGAACAACTACTCATAATAAACAAAAACTATTCAAAACCTTGTAATGAAAAAAACAACAATGGCGGCTCTTACATGCATGGTGAAAGATTAAAAGTTTCAATATAACACAGAAGAGGGTTTGAAGCATCCACAAATATGATTTTATCTGCTTCAAAGTTAATACAATATATCGCATTAGAGCCAAGGCACATATTTTACATTAAATGTTCAATAGGGAGGTTTGAAATCTCAAAAATCTCTTAGAGGTGACAAGAAAGAATCACGGGGGGAGGTGCATATCTGAGGTGTCAACTTTTTAAAATTATCCCTCCTTACATATATAGGAAGAATGGAAGAAAAGGAGAGAGAATGAATTCAAAATCTTGAGTTCACCACCCAAAATGCATTAAAATCATTCAAGGCCAATGATGGGTGCTTTTTAATGCCAAAGCATGCCTCCATGTAATTTTCCTTTGGGAAGAAAGGACAATACCCTTCATTATTTGGGTAGGTGATAAATTTGGAAATATCTATCTAAAATTGCAAACTCTATTTCCTCATTTTGAAATATGTAGTGTCACTATTTTGTGTAGAGGACATTGAGAGATTTCCAAAAAGTCCTATTTTGTCCTTTGAGCTCTTAGGAAAGTTAGACTTATATCCGAAGATGAGGTGCCATGACTTTGTAATAAATGTGGATGGTCCATAGCTCTGTCTTTTAGACTTTAATTGCATAAGTACCTCCGATATATGAAATTTTGGAGTTTCGGATTTGGGACTTGTAAACCTATAATTTCCACTTCAAAGGTCATTTTACTACTCAAGTTAGCTTGAGAGTTCCGAAATGTCAAACCTCCAAAGTATGAAATTAAGACTTTAGAGTTTGAACTCTGAAATCATGTTACATGACACTATTTATAGTTTGAGCCAAAATTTCTAAAACCTCCCTGAAACCCCAAAGTCTAAAATTAAAACTTTAGGTTTCAAGAACTTGGGACTTTGGGTTTCAAGATTTCAGGTTTCTAGATTTAGGACTTTATGTTTTAAGGTTAGATTATCCACTTGGTACATGAAATGTCCAACATGAAATACTAAAAGCCTGAAGTCCAAATTTCATACTTTTAGGTTTTCCCTACGTATCATTGTTCAATCTATGAGCTCGTGAAACCTCTAAAACTCTAAAACCTTGAATTCAGAAAATTTCGGACTTGAGTTTCAGAATTTCCCACTCTTTTTGCACACTTCTTTCCACTGTGAGTCCAGAATTTTCTTGAAACTACCACCGAACAACCACACCTCAAAGTCCAAATTTAGACTTTAAACCTCAAATTTCTTCATTTCTAACTAGCTCAAACTCGTGGAGGCATCTCAATGTGTTTTTCCTCTTCAACTTGTAAAAAGAAAAATTATTTTAAAGTGATCTCTGCCTGGATGAATCGATCTCCTTTGGTTTTTTCTCTATGGGGTCTTATTTGATCCAATTTTTCCCAAGTTGCATGGCCAATTTGATAGCAAGATGATCATTCCATCTCTGTGAGTTGATGGCACATCTATCATGTAAGGTCACAAAACTAGAATTTATATCCGTCTCAGTAAACAAGAGTAGCCCATGTTTAATCTTGGCTTTTGAGCCTATTCACTATATAGCTCCCGAATGAACTTTGGCATTTAGATGTAAGTAATTTTGAAAATGTTGCTAAGGTGGAGGAGAGCGATACGAGACTTGCATTCATATATGTCAAGCAGTCCTAAAATATTTTGGAGTTTCAAATATTTTTGTTGGAATAAAAATGGTAAAAAATGCTAAAAGATGTTGACACGAGATGGATATCATTGTATGAACCAACTTGCAAGATTTTTGAGGAATACAAGTCCTTAGTAGGGTATATGTTCAAGCATCGAAGACAAGTGGACAAGGCTAAAGATTTGTTGTATCACTTGACTAATATAGAGACATTATTAACTTTATGTGGTATTTTGCCAATGCTAAAGGAAATAAACAACTTGGTGAAACATGCTTAGGAAAGATCCATATACATTGTTGATTTTCTAAAATTAAAGAGACAAGTATGTATGATTTTAGATACCTTGTATATCACCCAAGATTGGATTCAAAAGCCAATTTTAGTAGCTTCAAGGTTTTGACAGACACCAAAGATCTAAACAACTATTTAAAGTTCAATATCAGTGGTCATATTTGTATTTTTTTGATGGGAAAAATATTAAAATGCACACTTTATACAAAGATCCTTATGTAGTAGGTTCTGAACTTGAGGAAGTACCTGTCACAAGATGTCTTTTTGATGTTATAGTTTTTGATGTACGTAAAAAGATGATGAAAATATATGAAACATTATCTTTTGAGATCAGAGAGCATTTTAAAAATAGTGATCTGTTGGAGGCGATGGGAGTTGTAAATCCCATTTTTTAGAACCTGATGATTGATGAAGAACAAAAGAAATAAAAACTTCATGAAATCCATGGCTGCACTTATGGAACAATTTTACAAATCTTCACATGTTGATGGAGGGGAATTAAATGGTATATTGGACAGAAAATTACTCATATCCCAGTCACAACATTTTGGATTTACAATGTCTGATCAATATAAGCTTATTGTTGACCCAACAGAAATGGGAGTTGTCACACTATTGTGGAGAAAGATGTATCAGAGTAGCATTATGAGAGAAACTATAAGTGAATACTTCAAACTATATGAACTCATATAGACAATGATTCTTGGGTCTATTGAAGATGAAAGGGTATTTAGTGCACTTACATTTGTGAAATCAAAACTTTGCAACAGATTGGACAAGAATTTGGAAACTTGTTTGAGAATATATGTTTCAAGATATAGGGTGGACACATTTCGTATGAAAGAGCACTAGCTACATGGACATATATCTTGAAGACCGCAGAGTTTTAATTAGTTAGTGAACAATGAAGTCTCTAATAATGGTGAAATTGACTTGGACTCTGCTAGACAAGAAACTACACCAGATATAAGAAGTGATGAAGGACCATCCAGGATAGGGTTGTTCAATTACCAAATAGTTGATTGTATTCATTTTCTAAAATATAAATTATTACTTGATATTTTTTCATTCACATATATTGGGCATATAATGTTTGGAAATTGTTTAATCCCTTCTATATATTTAATAATGTTTGAACTTTGAAAATAACAAATGGTAGACAATTCATATTTGTGCAATATGTAAATTAGATGATGTAATAAAATTAAAGTTTCATTACTAATAAAGTATGTTCATTATTTGATTTCTCACTTTCAATTCCACATGCACAATTGTTGGAAAATATCTTATAAATTATAATCCATATATGATATACAAGTAACAACATCGTGATTATTAGGATTAATAAAAAAACATGGCAGTCTATGAATACATCACTTGATCCATCATTATTGGAGATAATATTTACATGAGGAATCAAGAATAGAGATTCAAGAATCAATTGACAATTATAAAGATTGACAACAACATGCACATGCAAATTTCAAGACAAAAGTTTTAATTATTGAGTTCATACATTTTTGAAACTAAATTGAAGAATGTAAATCCAGATTCCCTAATCAATGTGTACTATTCTAATACTATAGAAGCTTGAAAAAATAAATGACTAGAGTTTTCATTCAACAACACCCATGACAGAAATAAACAGATCAACAAATAACAATTTCACATAAAGATAATGTTTTCAAATTCCAATTATAATCCAATATCACTAACACAATTCCACAAGAATAATTGTTTGCAAAATTTTTATAATCCATATATGTTATATAACATCGTGATTATTAGGAATAATCAAAAACATATTTGAAACTAAATTCTAGAATCCATGTGTACTATTTATCAATTATTTCACATAAAGATAATAAACAATTTCACATGAGATCTCATAATAAAAATATCAACAATTTCTCATAAAGATAATGTTTTCAAATTGTATTTGTCATAGTAAAATACTGAATACATCAATAGTAACATAGATAAAAGTTTTAATTCAAGTTAAGTGGACCCTTTTCCTTGACCAAATTCAACAACATCACCAACTTTCTCACTATCGGATTACACTAGACTCCACTAATTCCTTTTCCATAACCTTAATGTTTTCCAAATTTTCTTTGTCTTCCCTAGCTATGCATCTCTGTTGAAAGGATAAAGGATCCTCATCATTTTTTTCTTCATAAGAATTTCCAGATCCATTTGATGCTCCTTGATAATCCTCATAAATTATTGTTTTTCTTGTTTAGTAGAACAAGTTTTTCTTTAAAACCAATAGCCCCTTTGACACTCTCTTTCACTTTTCTCAGGTGCTCCTCCAACAAGAGTTGCACCTTTGTTCTCAAAGTCTGGTATTTTGACTACAATTAAAAATCACATAATTATTATTTAGAATAAGATAAAGAATAACTATATATATATGTAACAATCTACAAAAAAAGAACTTACCATAGCCAAGTCTTTCTCTGCATTAGCAATAGTGACAAGATTCTTGTCACGATTCCACTTGTAGTATGATTGTGCCTCAGAATTCAAATTAGCCAATCTGTTCAACATTATTGTCAAAACTTCATCCCTATTGTAGACATTATTGGTGACTACATTTCTTTTTGTGCTTGAGCAAGAATACTATCAATTACCAATGGTTGATTTTTAACCAATGAAAACAATTGTTCTTTGTTTTCAAAATTATGATATCTATCATTAATTTATTTTATCGAGATTTTCTCTCGATCTCCCACATCTTCATCTCCTTGAGGTCAGGAATAACATTTTCCATGACAAGGGTTGTAGCATTATCTGACATAAGGATCTCAAGTGGAATTGTTTTATTTGCATCATCATTCGTTACCTACGTCATTGGGAAGAAGGATCTAAAGAGCCTAATAGATCTAGAATTTTCTTATGAAATATTACATTAGATCCTTAACATTCCTCCTAATGATTGCATCCCAAAATAGTTGTCCCACCCAAGAAACTCCTCATCCATTTCTATATTGTTTAGAACAAAAGTTCTCTGGCACTCTACACGCCCTCAACATTAAAACTAGGGAAATCAAATATTGTCATATTCGAGTTCCCTTGCTCATAGTCATTGCAGCGTTAGGGAGCATAAGCCTTTTTCCCTACCATAAGAAGATGACGAGAGGCGGAAGGGGAGGTAATCCAGGAACTGATGCACTCCTTTTGTGTTGAGATGGAGTCAGAGCATAGGTGGTGGTAGTGGGTGTGGCGGAAGGATGAATTTTAGATTGCAAAAGATCTGCAAGCATATATACTTTAACAATATAAGATTTAACTACCAGATATCAGTAATCAATATTTTAAAATTTGAAATTAAAATACAAACAAGCTAACAATAAGAATTTCTTACGCTATGAATGTTGTTTGTAGTCAAAAAACTCTTGGTGTGTTAATGGGTGGAAGGGTGGTGGTGGCATAGGCCTTGTTATGGCATCAAAAATCTTGAATATTACAAAACAATTTAAATATGTTGATAAATTCATAAAAGAAATTCAAAACACTAATATAAATAAATTTTAAGTCATTATTTTTTAGTTTCTTTGTACCAGAACTTGAAACTGTGGGTGGGTTACTACAACAAACTCAATATATTTGTGCTCCAATTGGCCTAGGTATGTATGTGGTGTCTACAATAACATGAGAAGACTCTCTCGAGGTGATGCAGATATGCCAGAAAAGGCTACACATTAGGATAATGAAATTAGAAATATGACATTGTAGAAAATCAGAGATTCAGATTATCAATATCATTACTCTATAAAATAATTAAATAAAATTGAAACGATTGATCATTGTGTAGTATGTAAAACTTAAAACCTTGATTTTGTTGTTGGATAGTAGCAGCTACAGAGTGCTCTACTTCTCTCCTGGCTATGGGACTGGGCCGAGTGTGACGAATCCAAAGAACCACACATCTGTTTATCTGTCTTATCTCTTGAGCCTGCAAAGTCTTTGGACTCGGAGACATCAACTGTATTGTTGTCACCAAAACCCTTAGGCCCAACAAAGTTATGCGAGTGAACTGCCTTTTGACGGTGTTCAGTGTTTCACTTTCTTTGACATGTTCATTGGTTCAAAACAAAATTATAGATTACATATTTATAATACAAGAATTAATTTCACAATGATTTTGTTTTTGAAAGGAATCAAGATTAAATGTTTTTAAAACAAAATACTCACCAATTGTTGGTCAATAGGCATTCCATGTTTTCCATCTTCTCATGAAGAGCAGTTGGAATAGTTGTTGATTTGAGTCCATAAAAACCCTCATAATATAAAGAAAGAACATAACAAGAAGAACAAATAACTGTAGTAGGATTGAATTTGGCCTTGTCAAGATCAGAATGAATCTTTGACGCTAGATATGTGCACCAATCGAATCTAACACCGACAATGGTTTGAAGAAGGTAGTGCATTGCCCATTGAGGAATGTCGGTGTATCTTCCTTGTAACACGATATAGGACTGGAAAAATTCCACCATGGCTAAGAGAAAGGGTATTTGATAGATTGAGAGTTAATGCCTCTTTTGGCTAGATTATTTACCTCAGCCTCAACAAAGAGATTGTAATGAGACTATAATTTTTTTTCTCATCAAGAAGAATGAATTTAGAGGTTACATAAAGTTCATTTTGATGGGGCAAGCCTGTTATACGATGAATGTCTTTAGGTGTTATTTTGATGATAAATTTGTGGGAGGGTAATTGAACTATGAATGTGCCATCAAAATGATTATACATTTGCATTAAATTATTTAGTAATGTGTGCTTTGTCTGATATTGGGGCATGTAAATAAGACCATGGAACCCTGAGCTAACAATCCAACCAGATTGGCTAAATATTTGAGGGTCTTGGAGTAGTTGCAACAAATGGGGATATAAAATGTTTTGGTAAACATAGGGAGTCAGTTTAATGGTTTTTTCCTAGGGGCCATTATTCTTGAATGTTGAAACTTGATTGCTTGATAAAAGAAGCGGTTTGAAAATTGCAGATTAAGATACATGTATATGATGACAGATGTGCCTTCAAGTTCACCTTGAATCTTGATGATTGAGTTCGACCCTAATAGTGGAAGACTGGAAGTGGATGAGAAGCTTGGAACTCTCTGAAAAACTCTCATAGAAACATCAGGGAAAATGAGACAAAATGAATGGGGATGGATATATATATATATATATATATATATATATATATATAGGAGAGGAAAGTGCATTAAATGAGAAAGGCATGTTGCACATATCAAAGTAAATGTTGGATGAACCATACTAACACCATCGAAATGCAAAACACATGTTCTTTGGCCAAAAAATGTTTCATTATAACCACTTGTAGCAACACCAACCAATGTTACTAGTCGGAAACACCTAAAACTATTACCGACCGACAATAATTGAAATTGTTATCGGTCGGCAACACTAAAAACTATTACCGGATGGTAACACTAAAAGTGTTGTCGCTTAAAGCGTGAAAAGTTTTACCAATGGTAACACTTACTATCGATAACACTTTTCAAGGTTTCGTCGATAACACTTTTAGTGTTACCGATTGGTAACTTGAACATTGTTTTAGTATTATTGTTCGACCTTTTAGTGAAAAAAATGCAATCCGCCTTTTTTAGGAAAATGACCTCCTTTACCGCCATCGTGAAAATCATTTTCGTGCTTTCACTTGTAGTGTGAATGGTTTTTTGTTAGATTCACCACCCATTCTATAAATTATTTTGGGAGGGGGTCTTAAAATGAACCCTATAGGCATCAAAATTTTCAAACATCCGAGTAACAAATTCCTCATAAAGCCTTGAGTGGTAGTTGAAAATTACTTCGTGTTTCATACTTATTTCATCAATCTTTGAAAAGACATATTTTTCTTTCTTCATTCTCTTTATCAATTTATCAATTGTTAACTCAATGTATGCCCATTCCTACATGAGAGATACATTGAAAACCCTTGGCTCTCTAGTTTACCCATAACATACTCTCTAAAAATTCTAATCAAATTTTTGGTGCTCTCCATTATAATTATTTCTCCACTGTCTATCCCAATTAATTTGTCTATCAAAGCATGAAGGCCACGATATAGTCCATTGTTTTGTCTCTCAATTCATCAAGAATTTCAAAATATTTTACTAAAACCTCTACTCTTACTTTTTCCATATTGTAATATTCATATTGATTCCCTATAGAATCAAGAGACACAATACCTTCTCTAACAACCATGTCATCACCTAAGTCTTTGATATCTTCCATTTTTGGTAGCATATCACTTCACATTTGTTGCTCAGTGTCACATTTGTCCATTAATGCCTTGATTTCTTATACCTTTTCAAAAATAAGGGAATACTTTTTTACAAATTCTATGATTATTGATTCACCCCTGGAAACCAAATCATTCTCTCATTGGATAGTGGCATCCCCTCTTTCTATTCGGTCATTTACTCTCCTTGTATCATCATTGGTTATCTCTAGGGATACAATTTTCCCTTCCTTGTGAGTTCTAAAGTTAATTTTATAACCAAGCTAGATAGTGCCTCATTTTTATCCTATAACTCCTTAGTTTCTTTGAACTCATCAATCCTTTGGAACACCCCTTCTACCGCTATAGAAAAATCATATTTCATTTCTTCAGTAGAAAGCTTACCTAATGTGATCCTGGAGACATGTTAATCGGATGGGATGTTTCCCTTAAAGCATACCAGGTTTGGGAGTTGCAACATCCATGAATCTTTCTCATTTCTTTCCCATGGATTCCCTAGAGATGAATTTTTCCTTTTAGGTGGCCTTCTTGGATTAAGAAGAGCCAAGCTCTATAAATCATCATCATTCAAATGTATTTCCACCTTCTTCTTCTTTGGGAGAGAACTACCTATCCATTCTCTTATAGGAGACTCGTGTTCATCAAGTGATTGTAGATTTGGAGTTACATGGATAACTACAAGGATTTGACATAAGAAGAATGTATAAACATACCTTCGAGGCTGCATATATTGGTTCCCCTTAAGTACTTGGTCCTACAATTCCACCTTGAACTTCAATTCCATCCATAGATTCAGATTGATCCCTTATTTCTTTAATTGATGGAGATTTTGGTCATCAAATTCCTTCTCTTCTCATGTCGAGTCCTCACCCATTCTCTTATTAGGAACGTATATCATCTCATCGTGCTCTAGGAGATATCTTCAGTTGTAGGGATGCAGGCTTCAAGAATTCCTACATTTACTTCAATGTCTTTAGGTACTTGTTGCAAATATGACATCTGAAGTTTCTTCCTCTGTTCTTCATGTACTAGAAATTCCTCAACATCGAGTTGTGCTTCATGCCTAATACTTTAATCCTCTTTTTCTGCCACACTACTTAGAGTTTCTCGGGATGGCCTCGACATGTTGTTTTAGAATAATTGAGGAATGAGGCATAAGAGAATTCATGAGGGCTTGTTCTTGATAGGTTAAGAAACTGGAGCTATTGGAATGACAAGGGTTTCTATTACAGGTATAGGTTACTCAATAATAAAAGTTTCAAGAGACTGGGTGATAGTATATGAGAACACAAGAACATCAATATTCATTACCTATCTAAGGGTCTCTTCCTCCTCCAAATCAACCCATTCAAATGTTTTAGTTTGCTTTCTCTTTTGGATCTGGATTTATTTCTCCTTATATGATCCTGTAGGCTTATTATATGGTGTTTGAATTCTATGAGGAATCTCAAACAATTTCTTCTCCTTAGGATTCTTAAGGGTGGGTTCCATCACTTTCTCTTTTCCATTAGATTCTAAAGCAAATACTAGAATAATATGTAGGGGAGTAGCATGAACAATAGGACCCTCGACCATACCTTCAACCTTCCTGAAGCATTTCTCTAGTTCTTCTTGTTGTTCAAGGAGGGGATTTCTAAATCTTCTATCTTAGACACTTACATCACCTCTTCTAGAAATGTGTCTAACTTCTTAATCTTTTGTCTCCATGAAACTTCCTAGTGGCATAAACCCTCCAAAATGGAGGGATAACATCATCAATGAGATTGATATTTCTATATTATCTTAATAATTGGGTTTTTAGGTAAATTATGTCCACTCCTTTTGAAAATAACCACCTTATGGAGAGTCAAATGGGATTTGCATTTTTTTTGGTTATATTTTTTCCCACTAATGTTCCACTTGATTGGGCAAAGGCTAAGTAATGTTGTCATGGATGTATTATTCACTAATCACATTACCATCATCCTCTAACCCTTCAAGAGTTTTGATAACCCTAAAATTACTCATCAGGGACAAGGTCATTCTTGAATGTTCTCTTCTTATGACTTCCCTTTCATCTTCACAGTTCATCCAAAAATCCTCATAATGAGGTTTGTGCTCTACCTGAGTGGGCGCAATACTATGTAAAATATAATTTATATCATATTATTTTATGTCCTAAAATTTATCCATCATGTACATGTTCATCTCTCCTTCTAACATTTTTTATTTTTAGATGTTCATATAAGTGTAATTCCCTATGACTATGGAAAATTTGATTAGGGATGTAATATGACTTTGGGCAATGAACTAATGTAATGATAAATTGAATCGACCAATTCCATTAATTCCCATTTGTCATTTACACACCTAGGTAGCACATAGGGTTTCCCATCAAAACCACTAACCCTGATATATGAATAAGTCCTGAATTGGATGAAATAACACCCATATTAAGTAATGAATCTCTTAGCATTAAGGGATAATATTTCAATCTCCCATTTAGGGTCGTATAAATAAATTGTTGGTGTAAATAAGTGTTTGGAAATATTTATGTAATGCATATCATAGCTTGCCAATTTTAGCTAATAGAAGACATCATACACCTTGGAACTGTTAAGTTCCCCATCCATTAGAAATTCTGGAATTTTTTTATGAAAATAAATGTTATAAACAAGGTAAGAAGTCATGAATAATTACCCCATCCCAGGATTTTCTCCTCTCACAATCCAGAAACTCCATCATTTGTTCATGAATACAGTTACTTATGATCTCCACCGGGGAGAGGATTTTTTTATTAGTATCACCTGAATGAATTAGAACATCCTTTCTGAAAGAAAGTAGTAGATTCCATACCCATTACTTAGTTTGTAGACACCCAAAACATGTCACATTTCATCACTTTCCTCCAAAATAACCTAATAACCACATTCTACACACTTACTCAATTCAACCCTAATTCGGGTCACTCACAACCCCTTTTCACACATCACAATGACCCCCATTCACACACCAGTGGATTTAATTAACATAAATTAATTAAATTCCCCCTTTACCCACTCATCAAAGCTACCTCACCATGCCACTTTGGGTGGCCACCTCACAAGTCCACTCCCCACTTGCCCCTCCACCTCACACTTCCTTGCCCCACTCACACCTCTACCTCACCATTCCACTCCCCCACCTTTCCTATACCTAGCCCATACCCTTATAGAAATCCCTAATAGTGGCCACCCCACTCATAGGACCCCTCTTTATCCTATTACCTATTCTAAGGGAAAAGGATGCATGTGCTCGCCACTCAAAATCAAGTGGGGAAGGCATATTCCCCACTTTAAAAAAAATCCGACATAACCGGTGTGTGATCCACGAAGTCTGACTGGATGATGCATGAGTGCGACAGCGTCGATCACTGCGTATACCCGGTCCCGGCTCTCTTCTGAAAGGGTTGGTTCACCGTTGGCATTGGATTCGGATTGGCATTTGCATTATCCTTGGCAACTTGTTGACACAACAGAGCAATCAGAAATCCAAGTGAGACCGATAGTGGAAGCACTCACAAGAACATTTGTGAGAATAGCCATTAAAAGAACCTAAGACCAAACAAAGTTTAAGAAAGAGCTCTCAACCAACTGCCGCCCTTAACCAATGTCGCCACTCTTCTTGACTAAGCGAGCTTCACCCTCTTCACCACTATCAAAAGAAGATAATCTAGTGCAAAAAAATTCATCTTCCTCGGACACCATAACTACCACACCTGACCATATCATTGACCCCCTTAACCTCGTACTTGATGAATCATTGTCGACACTGCTTTACACACTCCTTTGAGTTGGAAGTATCTTCACCTTCCTCCACCTCACCACACCTCGAGGAAGATCCTACTCCATCTACCTTACCCACACCTCACCATAAATAAGATCTCATGTTGATCACACATGAGTCACTACCATCTCTTCTTCCTATAGAATTAGATTTAGAGGGCTTCCCTATTTCATAGATATCAATTCTGTTTACAGGGATCACCACCAAATCAACCCTCATCCCCTTCCTCTCTTCATCACCCCATTCGATGGACCATCCAGAGTATGTTGATCATTCATTACTTCGGGAACATCTTCAAATCCCTATCTCCACACAGATGTAGACATTGCCTACCAACTCACCCACTATTTACCCTACAATAGTGGCAACATCCATACCTACCCTACCCACAAAGGTGGTGGCAACACCTCCCATATTACCTTTGGCCATACATACACCTTCATCATTTGCATCCTCTACATCATCACTTCCCAACCCCTCATCAACCTCCAAAATCTCTTGTATCCTAGGGGTACGACCCACATCAAGCCTTACCCATCCGGTAATTAAGATTTATCTGACCCCCTCTTACCCTCTTACCAAAATTCCACCCCTACCAAAACCAAAACACCAACCACCTCCCACATCACCTTACCACCCATTCGACCATACGACCCACTCAAACCAAAACCAAAATGGTTTGATGACTCCCATTTACATCTACCATCATGCACCAGGGCACAACATGGAGGATTGCCAAGCTCTCAAAGCACTCCTTCTACAGATCTTTGCTAAGGATGATCTTTTAGACAAAGATCTCACTCCTCCTACAACCATAATCACCCCTTCTATACCATTACCAACTCAACCATCATCATACCCTTCCTACCCACCACCAATATTCAAAATCAATATGGTTCGAATCACCACTCGGGCTCAATGTGATAAAGGGAAAACTAGGGTAGATGAACCTACTGCCTCAACCATACCTCACATCACACACATGCCTAAAAAATCACCATCCGAGGACCTACCTTCCTGTCTCCAATGGGAGAGCCCATCATGCCATGATCAAACAACTCCACCAATCGCCACTCAAAATGTCCTTGTATGACCTCATCCAAACTTCCGAATCTCATTGCCAAGCCCTCATTGAGGTCCTACAATCCATTGAGGTCCCACCTAATGACCCCACACAATTATGTCCATCATCACACCGCACCACGTGGCCTCCCTTATTTCTTCACCTCCCACCTCGACACCTATTGCCTCATCTCAGGTGGCTGCCCTCACCTTCTCCAATGACAAGATCACACCTCACCAAATGAAGGACCACGATCTCGACCTATTCATTCTCGCCTAGGTCGAAAATATACGTGTTCGACATATTATGATCGATGGCAGAGCTAGCATCAACATCATATCCTCTCATGTGTTTAACCAAATGTGCATTCCACCAATTACATGCATAATGATCCAATTATGTTGTGTTCTTTTAACGACACCATAACCACTACCTTGGGGACAAAGTGATCCTACACATTTGTGTTGGTCCTGTAGCATCCCCGAACTCTTCTATGTCCTAGAAGGGGAGTTCCAATACAACATGTTGCTTGGCTGACCCTGGATTCGTGTCATGGGATGTGTCCCCTCCACCCTTCATCATTGTCTCAAATTTGAACATGAGGGACATAACTACACCATTCAAGCCGACCCTTCACCATTCAAAACATGTAACATGTTATATCAGCCCAATGATGTCCTCATACCTATCATCACCCCCATTGTACCTCCCTACTTCCGTTACTACTCTCTACCACCTCTTCTTCGACCCCTACATCACCTATTATCCCCACCACAACAACTCCTAGAGAACCCTCCTCATCTCTAAAACCTCAACCTCCTCATCTCAAACCACCATAGAGACATCTATTCCTACCACCGTATCTTAGATACTAATCCACTGGAAGATGTTTCAATGCTTCACATTGTGCATTTGAGTATCACCTCTACAATGTCGACACCTTTCATACCCGACAAGAGTATGGAAACCTTCAGCAACACCCCCATTATGACCACCGCATTGGAAAAGTTCTCACCTATGGACCCTCTCACCTCCATACCAATCTAACCTATGGAGGTATCGACCTCCACTTACACACCTGAACCACCTACCCAAACCCTACCATTTACCACCACCCTTCCCTCATTAACCAACCTGGTGTTTTCCCATACCTTCCTTCACCGATGTGCTTGGAAGGGTTTTGGCTTTGGCCTTTATGAACAAGGCCATCACACTATCATTCCTTGCACCACTCGCAAGCACAAGGATTATAGTGGGGTGGGATTTGTTGAGCCCACACTTAAACAATCCCATGTCACCCTCACCAATGACGAGACCCCTAATAGCCCCTCACCTAGTTCACCCACATCACCCATGGAGCCTATAGATCCAAAATCTATTCCTCCTACCTTTTTTCCATAAACACCATTTCCTTGGGACCGCTCACCATTCAACGAGATGGCAAGGTTCCTACTTCTTTTCCCATCCTCTATCTTGATATGATCGATGACGATGCCCCTTCTATTAATGTTGTCCAGTGTCAAAATGACGATTCCATTCTCACCTACTTAGGTGTGGAAGACTCCTATCTCCACCACACACTACCTTCTGAAACAAAAACATGTTGAATGAATCAACCATCGACATCAACATCCACACATTGGATGACCCCCACATTCTAAAGATAGGCCAATCTTTGGACTCCATTGAAAGCAGAAGCTTACACTTCTTTCCTTCACAACCATAACAACACTTTTGCTTGGTCATACGCCGATATGCTTGGTATTGACCCAAATATCATGGTCCACAATATCGTCACCTTACCTGATGCCAAACCCATCAAATAGAAGTTGCATAAGATGCACCCATGCATTTCCCTTCTCATCAAAGAAGAGCTCCAACGCCTCCTCTCTATCTCCTTCATCTTACCTATCGACTACCGTAGTGGATCTCTAACATCGTTCCCATTACCAAAGCAATGAGGGGAATCCACATCTCGCAGCGACTTCAGGACCTTAACTGGCTAGCCCTAAAGACGAAATCCCTCCACCCGAAGATCAACCAATTGGTTGACCTCACCGCTGGACATGAGATGCTATCTCTCATGGATGGGTTCTCGGGTTATAATCAAATATTACTCACACCTAAGGATCAACACAAAACTACCTTCATTACCCCTTGGGGGACCTTCTACTATCACATCATGCCCTTCGGACTAAAGAACGAGGTGCCACCTACCAATGAGCCATGACCTATATCTTCCATGACATCATGCATCATATCTTGGAAGACTATGTTGATGACCTTTTGGGAAAATCCAAAAGTTGTGTTGAACATTTACCCGTTCTTAAAATCATCTTTGACCACCTCATCCAATATTGTGTATGCCTTCAACCTAAGAAGTGCATCTTCGCCATCCTATCAGGTAAACTCTTGGGCTTCATTGTTTCCTTGCGAGGCATTGAAGTTAACTTGCCAAAATCAAGGCCATCCTCGAGATGCCTCCACCCACTAACCTCTACCAACTTCATAGTTTACAGGGAAAACTACAATCTATCCATCACTTCATTTCTCAATTATCAGATCATTGCAAACCCTTTCACCACCTCCTTAAAAAGGATATCACCTTCCATTGGAATGCAGACTATCATAAAGCTTTTGAAGCCTTGAAAGCATACCTATTATAGCCACCCATGCTTACCCCACCTAAGGATGATCAACCATTCTACCTCTACATTTCTACCACCGACCATTCCTTGGGTGCCATGCTTGCTCATTGGGATGACCAACACAGGGAAAAAGTGGTCTATTACATAATCTGCCCTTATGGATTACGAGACTAGATATACACACGTAGAAAAGTTGTGCCTTTCTTTAGTCTTTGTGGCCACCAAACTTTGTCACTACCTTTGTCATAACCAACACTAACCCCTTGCATTACATGTACTCTAAACCATTCCAAAACCAACGCATTTCACGATGGCTCATGCTACTCGCTGATCTAGATATCACCTTTCTTCACCAAAAATCAATCAAAGGTCAGGCTATCACCGATCAACTGGCTGATGCCCCACTCTCATTGAACACCAACACAGTAACTTTGAATTCCCTAATGAATCCATCACTACCCTTTCCCTCGACGAACCTATCAAGGAACCTCTACAATATCAAATGACCTTATTCTTTGATGGATCTAAGTGTCAACATGGGGGTGGAGTTGGAATCATCCTCATTCCACATGACAGTGAACCCATACCCCTTTCTTTCAAACTTGACTTTGAGTGTACCAACAACATCACCGAATATGAAGCACTCGTATTAGGTCTCCAAACCACCCAAACCCTAGATGTTAAATCCATTAATATCTTTGGTGATTCTCAATTGGTAGTAAATTAGGTCAATGGACTATACCAATGTCACAATGAGGAATTACAATGGTACAAACACCATGTAGACCTCTTGTTAACCACCTTCACCCACTATAACCTACAAACCATTCCCGCTCTATGAACAAGTTCACGAGATACCATGGCTTGTCTCACCTCACAAATACCCTCATCACCTACCGATTCAAAAATCTTTGTTATTGTGTGGAGATTACAATCACCCTCCTACCTCTCTCACACTGTCAACATTGTCAAGAAACCTACCATTGACCCATCAAACCTCTGGTACCAACAATACTCTGACTACCTCTCCCTTTCCATCCTTCCTCCGGATCTTACCCGTAATGGCCAATGCGCTTTCCTCCAAAAAGTCTCTGGTATGTCATCATGGGAGGTCTCCTCTATAAATGCAGCTTCGATGGGATCCTTCTCCGATGCCTCACTAGCTCTAAAATACCCTATACCATCAAAGAAATACATGATGGCATTTGTGGGGGTCACATCAGTGGCCTAGCTATTGTTAAATGTATCCTACGCTCACAGGCTATTATTGGCCTACCTCAATTGTGATTTTTGTGACTACATCAAACAATGTGTGAAATTTCAACAACACTCAAACCTTCATCACACCCCGGGTCATGCCTTACAAGTCGCACAAGACCTCTGGCCCTTTTCTCAATGGGGCCTCGATCTCATCGGTGAGATCAACCCTCATTCTTCTCAACACCACCAATGGATCATAACTGCTACCAAATACTACACCAAATGGGTAGAAGCCATTCCCCTCATCTCTACCAAAGCCAAGAAGATTTTTGAGTTCATCAACCATCACATTATTTGTCACTTTGGTGTTCCTCATCGCCTTATCACTGATAATGGAAAATAGTTCAAAAACAAAACCCTCCGAAACTTTGTGATACCTTTGGTATCCAACTCATTTTTTCTTCACCTTATTACCCTCAAACCAATGGCCAAGCCGAATCAACCAACAAAACCTTGAACAAAATCCTCATGAAAGTGGTCAATGATACTAGGAAGGATTGGCATACGCACATTCCTTTTTCCCTATGGGCATACCACACTAGTATTCACACATTGACTGTTGCTACACCTTTCTCTCTAGTCTACGGTACCAAGGTTGTCTTGCCTCTCGAAGTCCAGATCCCATCTCTCTACATATCACTCAAAGACATGCTCACCAATGATGAATTTTACCAAGATCGTTTGGCACAACTAGAGCTATTAGATGAATGACATCTACATGCTTTAGATCACCTCCAAATATACCAAAAACACATCAAATGTGCTTATGACAAGCGCATCCACCCCCAAACCTTCCAAGTTGGAGATCTCATCTTGAAGGAAAATCAACATGTCACCAAAGCTGAGAAACATCTATGGGGTAAATTTGCTCCTAATTGGCTTGGACCCTATATCGTTACCCATACCTATGGATCAGGTGCTTATCGTTTATCTTCACTCGATGGTAAACCTGAACACAGCCCCTTAACATCTTGCATCTTTGACCATTCTATTATTGAACCCAATATGCTATCACCCATTGACTATTATCGGCTTGTCCCATGAGCACCCACTCCTCTTATCACCACCTCACATACCTACGATTAAACACAAAATCGCGTGACTTTGATCACTTTTTTACCTCATCTTCAATATGAGTACCATGGATCTACTCATGGCATGATTCTCATGGATACTTTTCATCCCCTCAAGAAAGAAATCCCATGGTCATATACCATTCCTTATATACCTCACAAAATCCAACTCCACCTCCACCTCCACTCCACCTTTTGACCTACGTTGTTCATATTCCTCTATAGCCTTGTCCATGGCTTAATTGGTAAAAGCAAATTCACCTATCAAATGGGATCACCCTCCTTGAGTCAAAATTCCAAACATAAAGATGAATCCCTCAAAAGGACATCTACCATTTGTATCTAGTCACCATAAATAGACTGCTCCCTCAAAGGATAGCTATATTGCACTAGCCATACTCTACCTAGTCAAAAAAGAAAAAAAGTGTAGACCTAATCCGAAGCTTCTACATCGATCAACATTATCTAATCATCCCACATAGACTTCCTGCATCGATTAGTCTATTAACCTAAAATAACACACCCTTTTTGCCATGGACTCACCTATCTGGGATATCAACCATCTTATACAAGAGGTGTTTTATTCCCCTTCACATTTCCAACCTTTCACCATATCACCATTTTCCCACATTACCCTACTTTTCCTACCTACCATGGGACAATGTCACGAATACGATCTATCATGATCCTGCACATTGCTTCACCTTTGGAACCATCCAACCTGTAAGGGATTTTAGGGGCTTGAGGTTCATCGCACCTACCCTTGGTTTGTGCATCGATGGTTCTTCCCAATCGCCACATCATCAACCTTGTTACAGTTACCTACTTTTCAACTCGTTGACATTCTTCAACCAAAACAAATATTTCAACTTACCTCCACCTACCTCTCACCCACACCTACCTCAACCTATCAATCTCTATTTCAAAACACCACCTTACCTTTATCACATTACCAACACATAGATATATACCTTCGACCTAATCACCCACCCTCACCTATCTACCCATACCCATGACTCATACCTACTCAACCGTGCCAAAAACATCATCTATCTACCCATTTACCTATACCTTTGACCTAATCACCAACCCTCACCTATCTACCCATAACCATGACCCGTACCTACTTGACCATACCAAAACATCATCTATCTACCCATTTACCTATTCCTTTGATCTAATCACCAACCCTCACCTATCTACCCATACCCATGACCCATACCTACTCGAAGTACCACAAACATAATCTATCTACCAATTTACCTATACCTTTGTCCTAATCACCAACTCTCACCTATCTACCCATACCCATGACCCTTACCTACTCAACCATCTTTGTAGACACCAAATTCGTGTCTCACGACCCCCTTGTGACCCGCATCCCATTTCGCAACCTAACCTCACCACCTAGACCTTACACAATTATTTATTAATTGCCCTCTAATTGATAAATCCACATCACCTTACCCGCCACCTCACTTTGCCACCTCATCATGACCTAGCCCTAACCCTAAACTAAGCTAATTAAGACCCATGACTTAGTCTACACTTACATCCATAACTAATGCCTCCTTACTCGCACCCAAAGCCGACCTTCTAGCCACTTGACCAAACCCGCAATCGATCCTCTGAGAAAAACAGGGAAGGTGGGCTATTTTACTAAAAATAGCCTGCTTTTTCCTAACCGATGCCGGTTCCTACTCGACCGCCGTCGGTTACGCAACCGCCATCGGTTCCCTGTAAATGGGCTTCCCAAACCAAAACAACGGATCGGAATTTCATTTTTGGGAGATCGGTCGAAGGATTTTAATAAAAGGAGAGTCAAAGCGATCCGGGGCCCGAACTCACTGACTGGACCAAGCGAGACGAATAAAGAAACCGAAGAGTTGGCAGCAAAGGAGATCAACTTGCACCTTCATCAAAAAAACAGTAAGTTATATCTTGCATGTCCTCCATTATAACATTTCTTGTGCTTTTGGAATTGTAATCTTCTCAAATCCGTTCTGAACCCATTATCTAACGTGCATCATTGCCTCTAATCATCATTCCTTAGCTTCTAACCATCTCATTTCTCAATACTATCAAAAACCAGCCATTACAAACACCACAACCAGCCCGAGAAGATCCTAGAACAAACCGGTATCGGTTATCGGTGACCGCCATCGGTTATAGATAACCGGCATCGGTTCCTTTGATCAAAACCAAGGAAAACAGCCTTTTCCCTACCCAGTTCCACGAAACAATTTAATTAGTACTCTACAGTATTTTGTGTTAATTCATATTAGCAGGGGAACTGACCACCTTCGAAAGGAAGTTTCATACTTCTGCCCCCAGCAAGTCCCTCATTTATTATCTAATCAAAATCTTGTGGTCTTGTGTTCTTATTTGCAGGTAGTCCTTCCAAGACAAAAAGGAGTTCTTCGCAGTCAGCCTGATCTTTCTCTACGGTACGCGCACATCTTCTCGACATTCTACAGGTATTCCTCCTAACCCTAACCTTATCTGTTTCTACAAGGAACGAAGCATTTCCGAGTGAAACATTTTGGCACGCCCGGTGGGACCCATTTTGGGTTTTTCTTTATTTCTTGCTTGCTTTTATTATAGGGAGCATACTTGCTGTTTTCTTCTTCTAGAGATATTCACAGGGTATTTTATTATTCTGGTAAAAGAACTTGCTTTGTTTTTGCATCTTGCATTAGTAAAAGTCATCTCTTTTGCTTCATCGAATATCACTTTCGATTTGGGTTTTAAAACACATGCATTACATTCCTGCCTGTTGTTTTTCAATTCTAGTGAACATAGATTAAGTAATGTGTCGTACACGTGGGGTGATATCCACGGTATTGACAGGAAATTAACCTTAGTTTCACTGCACAACACATCTTGAATCACTTTCAATTAACACAACATCTCAAATATCCCCCTTTTCCGGTATTCTCCTCCTTAGATTGAGGTAACCTTATAAGCCAAAACAAACTTGACATTTCCCCTAAGTCTTGTTGTTTAGGATTCTGACATCATTCTACGTCTAAAGGCATAAGCCCACAATAATTAAAATTAACCCTAAGGTTAATCTCTGCATTTGCGTGTGCCTCTTGCTTGTTTTCAAATCCTGTTTTCTCTGTCATACTTTGTCTTCTGTGATCAATAAGTTGCTAAACTACTCGACGTTGCAACCCCTTTGTATCTTCTTATTCTAGATTTTTGACACCGGCATCGGTTAAGGGACCGACGTCGTTTGCCCTGTGACCGACACCGGTTACCAAACCGATATCGTTCTTTGTCTCTCTCACTTACGACAAACCAAAGCAACTTGCTAAATTCACCATTTCGAGGTTGTTTTTGTCCTTGATAGATTGAAACTTTCTGTGTGTTCGGTGCCCATGGTTGTCATCACTCGAAAGCAAGCCGCCGCCATGGTTTCACACGCTTGCTCATTTCTTTGCTGAATCACCCCTTCACATTCTATAGGAAACCCTACGGACACGGTGAGATCCCCCAAATTCTGTAGGAGACAAGGACTTTGCCAAATTTCGGATGCTAATCCCAACATTGTCTAATACTATTTGTCTCATACCCCGACCGTGCGCTTTGATGGTCAGCTCCTTATGGGCATGCCTATTAGTATAGCTGCTCATTTAGCTCCTACTCCTCCTGATAACAATACCTTACTTCCCGCATCACTAGCCCCGTCTCCCAATCCGGACGGCGGCGGAGGTTCATACGACCCGATTAGCTTTCCTTTTGTTAATCTTGGACCCCACGTATCGCCACCACCAACTGCCCCTATCTCGTCTCTCTTTCAGACCACTCCATTCATGACTTACTCTCTACCACCTATTCAAACGAGCTTTCCTTCTCAAGCTCCGCCTACCTTTTCATTCCCATACACGTATCCAGTAACCTCAACACCTTATATGGGACATCCCTATTCTCGTGGCACCATCACCTCATCCAACCCATGATTTCATCAAGCAAATGATGGACAAAATGCAAAACCTGGAGGCTTCCGTTTCAGGAAGTCGTAGCGCCTTGACATACGAGCAAGTTTGTCGGGAGCCCATTCACCCTTCTGTCCCCCTTCATTCATATCCTCCTCAATGGGAGTTCCAAAGTTTACTCGTTTTAACAAGTAAAGAGGATCCTCAACAACACTTGCGATCATTTAGACATGCTTGTTATTTGATTGCCCATGATGATGCCTTGTTACTCCGCACCTTTCCCATGTCCTTATCGGGGCCTCGCTGAGTGGTACGAGTGCTTTAACCCAAAGACTCAATCTTCTCTTTTAACTAATTAGCCCAATCTTTCTTGGATCATTTCTCCATTAACATTGCAAGAAAGTATCTATCACTCGACCTCTATGCCATCCGACAAATCGAAGAGATCTATCGCAGATTTCGTTGGACGATGGCGGGCCTTATCAACCAACTTACGTATGCCTTGCCTCAAACCAAACTTATCGAACTCTTTACGCGGGCATGCGCTAAGCACATCTCCCCTACCCTCCAAATTCAAACTTTCCGTACATTCGACGAGGCCTTTACTATGGCTCGAAAATTAGAAATTCGAGCCTTAGAGGAAGAGAAATTGCGGTTGCGCAACAAGAACTCCACTTTCCGAACTCCTGATTCTACCAATAAACCAAATACCACCACTCCTCACGCGTCAACCTCTTCTAAATCAAAAGGAGCTGTCCACGCGGTGATGGTCAAATCCCAACCACCGTCCAATACTCCACCAAAAACCACCTATAAATACAAAGCTGAGCCCACCAATTACACTCCTTGGGAGAAACTTATGGCGTCATCCTAGAGAAATTTCTCAAAGTGGGGCTATCACCTTGCCCCTGTAAAACCTCACTGGGTTTGACTCCACCGCGCAATACCTTCCGAGTACAAAGAAAATGACTTTTGTAACTTTCACCGCGTAAAAGGACATAGTCATGAAAGCGCAAGATGTTGAAAAACATAGTGCGGGAAATGGTTGATCTTTGGAGATATAACACTCGATAATCCTAACGCCCCTGCTAACCGAAATCTGAAAATTTTCAACAAGCCATTCCCGAATCACTCGTCAAAGAAGCAACGTAAACCAAGATATCTTAGGCCGAGGAGAGTGTTCATGAGATCCATGGTATTCGATACCCGGCCAAAAGCCTCTATCGAGAAAATTTTGAATCAAGCCTCTTCACTAACACGAGAGCCCGAACCTCCTTTACCACCATCAAGCCAAAGCGAAATCATTCCTTTACCCATAGAAGAGTTAGCTGCCCAAAGCTTCCCTTCCCATTAATGAGTCTTCTTACACCACATCCCTACAAAAGCTGAGCGGATGTTGTCTAATCTATCCATTTCCCAGACGGGCTCTCTTCTACCACTCTTGCCGCACAAGAGGAAGGTACACCACTCCTTTTGACATCCTTAGATGAGAAATCTCTCGCACCGACATCGTTAAATTCTTTAGCCATGAGACCCCTCCAACATGCCCTTCTGCCTATTAGTCCCTCATCACCTAAATCTTTTCAACAACCCGTCGACCTCTTAGCATCTACTGATACAGTGCCTCATCCGCCTCCTGTGTCACACCCGCAATGGATTGGAATTACAACTCACTTTTCCTCTCGTACTCAAAATTACAAATTACACTGAGATCTGTCATTCCACGAGGAAGATAGACAGGCCCTATGGGAACGTTTGAGTACTCCTGTTTCTACTCAAATGCAAATGACTGATCCCGATGTCTCCACCATCTACCCGAAGTGCTTACAGAAGCTTAAAATGCCCCTGTTCTCGCCTTCACCCCCCTCACCTCTACCAAATTCCCCGTCCACTTCTATCAACTTAACCAGATCTTCCCCTACGCTTGGGACCTCACAATGCCCGGGCCTAACACACCGCCTAAGCGACTCGATTTATCCCAAAATAAACCCGCCCCGCCACCTAGGAGACAAACGCAATCCGGGCCTCTATCAAAACCCTCATCTTCACACCCACCTTCCATATTGGGACCTCATCCCTCCACCTTACATCAATATATCATACCTCCTTTGTTTTCTGCAAAACGACCTACGCCTTTTACACCTATCGGAGATCAAAGGGTATCACAACATCGTTACCCAGCGTATCCGGTCCACCTATCAACCCTAAACCAATCCCATCATCAAGGGATTTATTTTCTGTCCACTCACCCCTTTTTCTCGTGGTTGTTTCGCTACCACGTCATCTCGTAGCCTCATCATCTAACCAAGGTGAGAACGTAACTCGTGTCAAGAAACCACGTTTAGTGAAAAACATGTCGTCAAGACCCTCGACTAGACCACCACCCATACGAACTAAACACGCCCAAACATTACCACAACCCACACAATCAATACCCTCATCTTCTTCGATTTTGACCCACTCAAAGGATCCTACGCCAAAATCCTTGCTATGTTGGTGGAGAATGCGACCATCTCTTACCCCCACTTAGACCTTATGACCCGTCTAAGCCCCGACTGTGGATTATGATGAGTCTAAAATCTGCGCCTATCACCGTACACCTGGACATGATGTAGAAGGATGCAAAGCTCTAAAACCATCCTTCACGATCACCTCTTCCGGATCGAAAGATTAAAAAAACAACTTACGAAGGGAGAAACCTCTAGCGCCATTCCCTCTACTATACCATCTCGTCCCGCCTCACCAAGATCGATCATTATTACAACCCCACCTCTTCAAGACCATGAATTATCCCAACCATCTTCTTCATCTCAGTGTCTACGAGATTAATATGATTAGTGTCGCTACTCGAGACAGAAAAACAATGGGAAAGCAAAAGAAAACACACTGCGGCATCTCTTTCTCCTTCAACCACCCCGATTCCACCACCACCTAAAGTGGTTATTCGTGGACCCGCCTATCCTGTCTCTAATGGAGTTGCCCAGAACCATGATCAAACAGGCTTCATCAATCACCAGTAAAAATGACACTATATGATCTCATTCGGACCTCGAATCTCATCGACAAGCTCTCGTTGAGATCCTTCAAGGGATAGAGGTTTTACCAACGAAACCCCGCCTTACCTCCATTCTAACACCCAATCACGTTGCCTCTCTCACCAAACAATCCATCTCCCCACCACTTCGTCTCAAAACAACAAGCGTGCGGTTAGTTTCTCGGAAGATGAAATTATCGACTTTAGTACGAGAAGACCACGACCACCGCCCTTTTCATTTCCGCTTACGTCCGAGACATTCGAGTACGTCGGGTTATGATTGACGGGCGCTAGCCTAAACATCATCTCTTCAAAAGCCTTCCAACAAATGAACATCCCTTCTAGTTGCGTGCATGTGCTGCAACCCCATTATGTCATGCGGTCATTCAATGATGCTATTACTTCTACCTTAGGCACCGTGATCCTCAACATTCGCGTAGCCCACGTACTTTGCCCGAACTCTTCTATGTCCTTCAAGGAGAGTTCCAATATAATATATTGCTAGGTCGTCCTTGGATCCAGGGCCATGGGATGCGTTCCCTCAACATTACATCGATGTATAAAATTTGAATACGAGGAAAGTCCTACTCGTAAAGCTGATCCTCCCCCTTCAAAACTTGCAATATGTTATACCGCCTAAACGATGTGCTTATACCAATTAAGACACCCATACATTCAACCCAACCATCCTCTTCCAATATACCTCAACCGCCCACCTCAATCGCACTCTACAACTGATGAAACCACCGTCGCACAAACCACTTCTCTTCCCGCAGCTAACATCCCAACCTCCGACCCCTTAGTAGACGTTTTTCATCGCCTTACGCTGGGGGAGTATCGCCTATATAACGTTAGTTCTTTCCCTACCCCGCAGGAGTACGGACAATTACATGCACACCCCACCTACGACCGTCGCGTGGGGGAGATAATCTCTTACGGACCACCCCATTGTCGCACTAACCTAACATATGGGGGTGTTGACGCATCCTCCATTACCCCTGAACCTCCTCTTGGTGTGGTTCCCTTCCAATCCGATTTTCAATACTTGACAAATCGTGTTTTCGCATCTCACCTTCTTGACTTCTTCATTTGTGTGTGGAAAGGCTTTTGGTTTTGGCCTTTACGAACAAGGCCGACATACTCTCATCCCCATCACCACACGCAAACATAATGATCGCAGTGGTCTTGGTTTTTCCGAAACACCTACGCAGGAGACACCTCCTGTCAGCTGTATCCTGGAAGAAGAGGACGTCGCCCCTACCGAACCATCATCACCCACTTTGCCATCATCTCCCACAGAATCGATGGACCCTGAATCTATCCCTCCTAACTTTTTTTTTTTTTTTTTCGTAAATGCTATCTTCATAGTCCTCTCACTTATCAACGCGATAATGAGGACCCATCTTCTCTTCCTTCGTATCCCGACATGATCGAAGAGGATTCGCCTTTGATTAATGTTGTTGAATGCCGGGATGACGACTCCATACTCACTTACAGGCGCGGATGATTCTTATATTCAACGCGCCTTCGCCATCTCGAAACTCAAACCATTGAACGAATCTACTATAGACATCAACATCCACACGGAGGAAGATCCTCACATAGTGAAGATTGGACAATCCCTTAACACATCGAACAATCCGCCTTTACTACCTTTTCTCTAGTGCTCGCAACAAGCTTTCGCATGGTCTTACGCCGACATGCCGTGAATTGATCCTACCATTGCTGTCCATAACATCACCCTAAACCCCGATTCCAAACAGTCAAACAGAAATTGAGAAAAATGCATCCACGCATTGCTCTCTTGGTCAAAGAAGAACTCCAACGACTCCTTTTCTGTTTCCTTCATCTCGCCTATTGACTATCCTCAATGGATTTCCAACATCGTACTGTCACTTAAAGCGACGGGGGGACTTCGGATATGCACCGATTTCGGGATCTTAACCTCGCTTGCCCTAAGGATGACTTCCCCCTCCCAAGTATTGATCAACTTGTTGATCTCAGCTCAGCTGAGTCATGAAATGCTTTCTCTCATGGATGGCTTTTCGGGATACAACCAAATTTTGGTTGCCTGCCGATCAACACAAAAGCTGCTTTCATAACTCTTGGGAACTTTCATTACCATGTAATGCCGTTTGGCCTTAAGAATCTTTGGTGCGACCTATCGGCGGGCTATGACCTACATTTTCCATGACATTATGCACACTATCCTCGAAGATTACGTTGATGATCTTCTTGGCAAGTCTAAACATCGCGGTGAACATCTCGATGTTTTAACCATTATTTTTGATCGCTTTGTTATAATAATCGTCTTCAACCAAAGAAATGTGTCTTTGGTGTCCTTTCGGGAAACTTCGGGCTTTATCGTCTCTTTGCGTGGCATTGAGGTCGATCCATCGAAAGTCAAAGCTATCCTAGAAATGCCCCCACCCAAAAATATCAAACAAAGCAGAAGCGTAGTTTGCGGGGTAAACTTCAATCCATCCGGCGTTTCATTTCCCAACTCTCGGATCGATGTCACCCTTTTCATCACCTTCTAAAAAGGACGTTGCCTTTGATGGGTGAGGAGTGTCACCAAGCCTTCGAAGCTCTCAAAACATATCTCTTGCAGCCACCTGTGCTTATCCCACCCCAGGACGACCGTCCTTTCTACCTTTATCTTTCCGCCACTGACCATGCTATAGGAGCTATGCTCGCCCATCGAGACCCAGCACGCCGAGAGCAGGCCGTTTACTATATAAGTCGTACCCTCGTGGATTACGAGACTAGGTATACACATGTAGAAAAATTGTGCCTGGCCCTATCATTCGTCGCCACCAAACTCCGACATTACCTCCTGAATCACAAAACTTTCGTCATCACCAACACGGACCCCATTCATTATATGTACGCCAAACCACACCTAAACCAACGCATCGCTCGATGGCTCATGCTCCTCGCCGACCTCGACCTTGAGTTTATACAACAGAAATCAATCAAAGGACAAACTCTTGCAGATCAACTTGCGGAGGCCCCTCTACCTGGGGAACAATTTACCAATTTTACCTTCCTCGACGAACTCATCGCCACTCTTTCACTCGGAGACGTGTCGTATCAAATGACCCTCTTCTTCGATGGATCTAAGTGCCGCACACGGCGGAGGAGCCGGCATTGTTCTCATCCTCTTCGACGCTGAACCTATGCCTCTTTCATTCCGACTTGATTTCCCTTGCACTAATTATACAAATGAATACGAGGCCCTTGTTCTAGGTCTCCGTGTTGCGTTACACTTAGGTATCAAATCTATCAACATTTTTGGCGACTCTCAATTGGTAGTCAATCAAGTTACGGGCATCTACCAATGTAAAAACGAGGAACTTCAGAAGTACAAACACCACGTGGAGTCACTTCTAGCCTTATTTACCCACTATTCTATACAAACCATTCCCCGCTCCACTAACAAATTTGCGGATACTATGGCTTGCTTAGCCTCGCAAATTCCTTGGCCTAATGACTCGAATTATTCGTCGTGGTCCAACAACTTTTTGCACCATCCTATTTAACCCCGGTAGTTTGCATGATAAATACTGTGTCTACTAATTCACAGGATACCTGGTACCACCAATTTCATGACTACCTTACAATCTCTGTCCTCCCACCTGATCTTACTAGTAACGGCAAACGTGCTTTTCTTAAAAGTGTTTCGCGTTATGTTGTCATGGGGGGACTCCTCTATAAACGTGGCTTTGATGGCATCCTCCTTCGCTGTCTAACCAGCGCAGAAATCACCTATACCATCCAACAAGTACACGATGGGATTTGTGGTGGACATTTTAGCGGCCTTGCCGTGGCTAAACGAATCCTTCGCCTAGGTTATTATTGGCCTACTCTCAATAACGACTGCTACGAATATGTTAAGCGATTGTGTCATGTGTCAACAACATGCCAATCTTCAACATACTCCTCGCCACGCTCACATGTGTCGCACGAGATCTTTGGCCTTTCTCACAATGGGGTTTAGACCTTATTGGTGAGATTCACCCGACCTCTTCACAACGTCACCGTTGGATAATCAATAATACCGAATATTACACAAAATGGGTGGAGGCCGTTCCACTCATTTCAATCAAAAAAGAAAAAATTGTCGAATTCATTAACCATCACATTATCTGTCGTTTTGGTATTCCTCATCGCCTAATAACAGATAATGGTAAATCTTTCAAAAATAAGTTGTTACAAGACCTTTGTGACAACTTTGGTATCAAACTTAGCTTCTCATCGCCTTACTATCCTCCATGAGCCAATGGTGAGAATTTGAATCTTCTAATAAAACTCTAACCAAAATCCTCATGAAAGTCGTCAATGAATCTGGAAGAAATTGGCACGATCACATTCCCTTTGCCCTTTGGGCTTATCGTACTAGCATTCGTACCTCCACTAATGCCACACCTTTTTCATTGGTATATGGTACCGAGGCTGTTTTGCCTCTCGAAATACAAATACCCTCCCTTAGAATATCTCTTCAAGATATTCTCACCAACGATGATTTCCGCCAAGAGCGGTTAGCCCAATTAGAGCTTCTTGACGAACGACGTCTTACAGCTCTCGATCACCTCCAAATCTATCAACAACGCATCAAGCGTGCTTATGATAAGCGACTTCATGAGCGTACCTTTAAGGTTGGTGATCTTGTCCTCAAAGAGAATCAACATGTAACCAAACTAGAAAAGAGCAAACGTGGAAAATTTGCTCCCAATTGGATTGGGCCTTATATAATCACTCACACCTATGGATCAGGCACTTATCGTTTAGCTTCGCTTAATGGTAAACCTGAGCCTGAACCCCTTAATGCCTTGCATCTTCGACCATTCTACTGTTGAATCTAGTGTTATATCACTTCTTATCCGCCTACTGCTCGTCCCTTGAGCTCACATACCACCACATACACTTGTCTCTTACATCTCGAAATAAAATCAAGCTCACCCCTCACCTCCCCTTACGATGCCTTCCCCTCTTGGTCTAGTCCATGACTTCAAAGTATTAAAATAAGCCATATTCTTATGGGATTTTCTTGAGTCAAACTTCCTACTAAACTAGATGCTTCACGCCAAAAGAACATCTAGTTATCTAAAATTAAATATAGATCGCTCCTCGAAGGACATTATATGCCAAACTATTCTTTTTACTATAAATGTATTGCTCACTGAAGGACAGCTATGCACTAAAATCATCTCGAGCTCTTTTATAAATAGATTGCTCCCCAAGAGGACAGCTATACACAGTCGGCCTTTATCGAAGCTTCTCGCATTGATCAGCTTCAGAAGACCTCAAGAATAAAACAATCAATATCCCTTGTAGACTTCCGCATCGATCGGTCTACATTCAATAAAATAAAAGCCTCATACAAAAGAAATTTTTGGGTCATGGACTTGTCTATTTAGGGTAGGTTCTCTTTCATGGTAACAAGTTCTTTGTACCTCGGCTATATCATCCACATCACCTCACCATTTGTTTCCACTCAAGGGACGTAACGTACACCACGATATATTGTGATCATACAACTCTTTTCAACTATGGACTTCTCGTCATACATGGCACTTAGGGCTTCGGGCTTGTTCTACGTTGTGTGGTTGGTTTAGCTCTTCTCACCTACGGAGCACTCTTTCCACTTTGCCTCGCGTCTAGAATTGTGTGTTGATCTTAATCGGGACACTATTCCCCCTACTACTTGGGTATGCTAACTTTGTGCTTTACCTATACCTACACCAACAACATTATCCTATCGGCACCAACAACATTACCCTACCAACATCAAATTTTTACCAAACGACAAATTGCCTAAACCATACCAAATTGCCTAAATTCACCCCTCCCCGATCCTAAGGAGAACTACATCGTCTCGAGGCCCTTCCTTGCTTTGTGCAATGGGCTATGTAGGCAGCACTTGAGACATGGGGTCTCCCAAGGTTAGCTCGACCATCCCCTACCATAACCTATCATGTGTGGTAAATATAAATATTTTTGTGTATTTTTATCTTTATCACATTTCTCTTTATCCTTTTTGAAACACCGAAAATCAAAACACCGACAATCTTATTATTATCATAAATCAACATACATACTCAATTTTATTTAGATGTTAAACAAATACATCTTTCTATCATCATCGACACGCAGTCGAGCATCCTTATTTATTCTTATACCTCATTAACATATACTCAGGACCATCACAACTCATCCGAACTAGGTGATGCTCGTGATCGTCGACCCCTCTCCACCGGGCCTCTCTGTCCTCAAAGGTACCACGGCTATTGGTACCGCACCTGATCTCGCTAATCTCTCCTGTAACATATGAATACGCCCTCTCGCATGGAGAACTCCAGCCTCTAGTCTCGCCGCCGTGACTCATGACCACTAACAATCCTCTTGTCTCATTCACCTACGTTTGGAGGAGCTGCTTTGAAAAGCGCTGCAGGAGACGATCCCTCTCTGTTGTAATCACCGCTATGTCGGGGCTCCACGCACCTCGCGGTTCTGCTTACCCACCATAATCTATAGGCCTCTCAACCTACCATTTGGCCCGAGCCCTAAGGCCTCGATCTACCATTTGGCCCGACCCAAGGCCTCAACCTACCAATCGGCCCGACCAAGGCCTTAACCTACCTATTTGGCCCGACCAAGGCCTCAGCCTACTATTTGGCCCGACTACGGCCTCAACCTACAATCGGCCCGACCTAAGGCCTCAACCTACCAATTGGCCCGACCCCAGAGGCCTCGATCTACCATTTGGCCCGACCCGAGGCCAACTCTACCAATCGGCCGACCAAGGCCTTAACCTAACCACCTATTTGGCCCGACCCAAGGCCTCAACCTACCTATTTGGCCCGACCTACGGCCTCTCAACCCCCAATCGGCCCGACCCTAAGGCCTCAACCTACCTATTTGGCCCGACCCCAAGGCCTCAACCTACCTATTTGGCCCGACCTAAGGCCTCAACCTACCAATTGGCCCGACCAGAGGCCTCAACCTACTATTTGGCCCGACCCAAGGCCTCGCCCCACTTATTTGGCCCGACCAAGGCCTCAACCTACTGTTGGCCCGACCTAAGGCCTCAACCTACCAATTGGCCCGACCCAAGGCCTCAACCTATCAATTGGCCCGACCCAAGGCCTCAACCTACCTATTTGGCCCGACCCAAGGCCTCGCCCCACTTATTTGGCCCGACCCAAGGCCTCAACCTACCTAATTGGCCCGACCTAAGGCCTCAACCTACCAATTGGCCCGACCCAAGGCCTCGCCCTACCTATTTGGCCCGACCAACGTTTTATTTTATCCATCCATCCTGTACCTTGTGTTCAATCGAGCTCACTTGTTCGTGTTTTAGCATGATTCGGGTCCTTGACTTGATCTGTCGACCAACTTTGTCTAGACCTAGACCGTGACGTTTATCTCAACCAAACCAACCATTTGGTACTACCGAACATGCCTAAACGTTCCTGTACCTTACCTGTTATATACCCTGGAGCTACTTCCTATGCCTTGGATACCAGGATTATATCACCCTTGTTTGGATAAACTCTCGACCTTTGCCTATACCTTGTTGGTTTGCTCGTCAAATCATGTACCCTAGTCGTCTTATTGCATTTCAACATGCGTCTCGCTTCCTTGGACCTACACCATCACCTTACCATCCTCTCTACCACATATACCCTTTCTCAACCCTATCCACGATTTTCCGTTCACTCAATCTGTGATAGATTTGAGGGGATTACCTATATCTTTAACATGAGAAACCACTTCATATTATTGTCCGCGCACTTTACAGAGCAAGCTACACGTGATAAGGGGCTAATGTAGACACCAAATTCGTGTCTCACGACCCCTTGTGACCCGCATCCCATTTCGCAACCTAACCTCACCACCTAGACCTTACACAATTATTTATTAATTGCCCTCTAATTGATAAATCCACATCACCTTACCCGCCACCTCACTTTGCCACCTCATCATGACCTAGCCCTAACCCTAAACTAAGCTAATTAAGACCCATGACTTAGTCTACACTTACATCCATAACTAATGCCTCCTTACTCGCACTTCCAAAGCCGACCTTCTAGCCACTTGACCAAACCCGCAATCGATCCCTCGGGAGAAAAGCAGGAAGGTGGGCTATTTTACTAAAAATAACTGCTTTTTCCTAACCGATGCGGTTCTACTGACCGCCGTGCCGGTTACGCAACCGCCATCGGTTCCTGTAAATGGGCTTCCCAAACCAAAACAACGGATCGGAATTTCATTTTTGGGAGATCAGTCGAAGGATTTTAATAAAAGGAGAGTCAAAGCGATCGGCAGGCCGAGAACTTCTTTGGACCAAGAGGCGAATAAAGAAACCGAGAAGAGTTGGCAGAAAGGAGATCAACTTGCACCTTCATCAAAAAAACAGTAAGTTATATCTTGCATGTCCTCCATTATACCATTTCTTGTGCTTTTGGAATTGTAATCTTCTCAAATCCGTTCTGAACCCATTATCTAACGTACCATTGCCTCTAATCATCATTCCTTAGCTTCTAACCATCTCATTTCTCAATACTATCCAAAAACCAGCCATTACAAACACCACAACCAGCCCGAGAAGATCCTAGAACAAACCGGTATCGGTTATCGGTGACCGCCATCGGTTATGGATAACCGCACTTTTGTTCCTTTGATCAAAACCAAGGAAAAAAATGACCTTTTCCCTACCCGGTTCCACGAAACAATTTAATTGGTACTCTATAGTATTTTGTGTTAATTCATATTAGCGGGGAACTAACCACCTTCGAAAGGAAGTTTCATACTTCACTGGGCCCAAGCGATTCCCTCATTTATTATCTAATCAAAATCTTGTGGTCTTGTGTTCTTATTTGCAGTAGTCCTTCCAAGACAAAAAGGAGTTCTTCGATCGGCTGATCTTTCTCTACGGTACGCGCACATCTTCTCGACATTCTCATGTATTCCTCCTAACCCTAACCTTATCTGTTTCTACAAGGAACGAAGCATTTCCAGAGTGAAACACATACCATGGACCTTACCTATCTACACATACCCATGACCCTTACCTATTTACCCTTACATGTTTACCCTCACCTATTTACCCTTACCTACATACCCATGAACACAACCTACCTCAACCTGACCAACCCCTCTCTATACCTATTCTTTTCCTCCCTAGCTTAAGGGAGAACTACATTGGTCTGAGGCCCCTTTTCGTTAGGGCTATGTAGGCAGCACTCCGAGGGCATGGGGCCCTTTGAGGTTAGCTCAACCATCGTCATCACCTTCTTCACCTTTTCTCATTCGCAACCGTTCACCTCTCACCTTTTGGCTACCTATTCCAATCACATTCTACTCTAGTTAGTTTCCAATTTATCATCAAATAAGTGGAAATTAATATTTTTTTACAACATTCATTTCATCACATTTACCACAATCATACATTACCTATGATCATACCAACATGATCCATATTACCATACATACCAAAAATTAAACCAAAACATATGCATACCACATCATTTCTTTTCCATCATATCAAATACCTGAGAAATCATTTCAGCCATGCCTATAACTTTGAATCCACCATGCCTACAACTGACTCAACCATGCCTAAAACCGCCTCCACCATGCCTACTGACTCAACTATGCCTCAACCCGACTCCACCATGCTTACAACTTTGACTCAACCATGCCTATGACTGACTCCACCATGCCTATGACCTGACTCAACCATGCCTAACACACCTATTATCCATCCATCTATGCATAACAATCACATTCTATCAACACAAAAACATCATCAATAAATCATCCATCTCATCATATAAATTTGTGTATCCATACAATATACACTGATATCAAATAATATCCATCTCTCAAAACTCTCATATATAGCCTCACCATCTTTGCACGTAGGCTGGTATATGATCCAAAATAAATAAAAACTCTCATATACACCCTCACTCTCTTCATCACGCAAGCCTATATACATCAAAAATAAATAAATACATCAAAATGGAGGGACATACATTAGACATCATCTTGTCGGATATCCTCCATATCTGTCTCCCTTGTCTCCTCCTCCTCCTTAGCTCCTATACGGTGGCCTACTAACATCTCACCGCCCATCATGGGTCATGGTTGGTTCCCTACTTGGTACATAGGTTGGCCTCCATGAGGCTAGTAGCCTCACTCCCCGACCCTGTCTGGGGGCTTGCTTCCCCCCCTGTACTCTCCACGTTGTGGGTGTGTGATCTAGTCCTCTCACTCAAGGATTTTTGTGCCCTTCACTCTCCATAGGATAGAAATTCTATCCTTATCACCATCAGCTAGTCTCCACGATAATACCTAGCCTCACCTAGGGCATCCAAAAATTTGGCTATGGAGTGCTTGTTTGTGGTGGCCCCATCGGCCTCTAACCCTATACCTATCTGTGGGACCCTGTCCCACCCCTACTTGTAAACTGGGACCCTGTCTCGGTGCTTGTGGTGGTGCCATTGACCTCACACCTTGTGCATGTATCTATGCCTATAATGCCTCAATATGTGCCAATGCGGTGGCCAACTAGCCCTCCAAACTTGTAACATGCACCTGTAGGGTGGCCACCTGTACCTCATCACCATCTCCACCCTGTGTAGGGTGGCCACTTATACCTCATCACCATCTGGGCCTATAATTTGGCCACTGTGCATGCAAAGTGGCCACCTCAGCCTCTAAACCTGCTTAATGCCCTCGTACCATCCCCTAACTATGTAATTATGGTAGCCACCTACCCTCGTAGGGCGTCTCTCTAAAAAGAAATGGTGGCTAAATCTGGATTCTCGACTTGGGCGGTACTACTTGTAAGTAAGTAGCCCACCACTTTATGTTTATGTCCCTCACCTCGGCATCATCAATCCTGCGGTCTCTCACCTACTCCTCTTGCCTGTAGGCACTATCGCGTCATGGTAGAGGCAATGGCCTCTCACGTCATCCCTCTGTCTTTGTGGGAACGGTGGGGGTATATCATGCGAGAGCCCAAGCGCCATCTAACCCTATCTATGGGTATCATCTTGTTCTCCCTACATGGTGTCCCTCTATCCATCTAAGTAGGTCATGTAGGCCATCTAACTCATCAGCCATCTATCTGTATGAGGGATAGCCCACATACGGTCTCAAATAATGTCCACACTGGGAAACCCCTCCGGTAACCACCTGTAATAGGCTACATCATGTGTAGCCTTGCCTACTTGATGCTCTCCAATAACTGGCACCCATTGCTTGTATCCCACTCGAACAAATCCTAACTCGAACACATCATCATGGGGCATACCAACTGGACACACACACATGATGTGCTCATATACCTAATAAAGAAGTACGAATGTGCAACATAAATGAACCTCCGTGAGCTACCACCGTACGCCCATAACTCCCTTTTACAATTACACGGGAATGTTAGTGCCCATGTGAAACGGGTCCTATCCACCACCATATCATGCAAAGCACCCCCATCAATGATCATGGGAATCTCCCACCCTTTACATCTAGTAGTGCAAAATAGTAGACTGCCTCCATCAAGACACTACTAGCCTTGTCTCCTCTAGATGGGCCGGATACATCTCTCCATGGCTTATCTGCACTTTGTGAAATCTCATCTCTGCCAGCCCCTCAAAGCAGTGTCAGCATCAACTCCTCAGATGCCTCTAAGGAGATTGAATATACATGTATCCCCAATATCGGTAACCACAAGATCCTATAAACATCCTCCAGGGTGACTATGATCTCACCTCGTTGGTAGATGGAATGTGTTAGTCATCGAATCCCATCTATCGATGAGGGAGACCATCAAACTCACCACGGACTACATGTCGGTGTGTCGACCCCAATCAGGCCCACATCTACAACATGTCACCACTCCTCAAATGTTACACCTCCTCGAACCGTCAAGAGTAGGGGTGGCACCTTATCTCACATCTGTAGCTGATCTCTCACCTACTCCTAACAAAATATCACATTAATACACCTTAATCATACCCACAATCACCCTTGACACCTCACCTATACCTACCACCCTACCTCTTTTTCCCTCCAACTTACCTTCGTATCACATATTCTATCTACCCACCCCAACCCTAACCCACTATCATTCACCCATACCTCTTTCAACCCCTCACCCATGCTATGTTTTTCACCAAAACATCTTCTTTTACCCCTACCTATCTCACCCACCCAACCTAGGGAAATTTTGGCCCCTTTCTCTCCAAATCATGACCAGATGTCGATTACCCCTAACTAACCCTGGTCTCCCCTCCACCGGCATTGGTCACCTCATCCATGATCGATACTAGCTCGCTCCATCGACATTGGCCAACCTTAGACCGACACGGTCACTTTGTCATGCACCGAAACCTGTGACACCAAAACCCTATTTTCTCAAAAACTCCTCCTGTTACTCTTCTACCCACCCATTCCTACCTAAATCCCCCTTGAACCCCTCCTCATCCCTCATTCACCAACCCATCTTTCTCCCCATTCCTATTATACCTAATTTTCCCTCCTAAAATTCAAATTCCCTTTTCCCCCAATAAAACTCATTTTTTCAAAACCGAGCCTCTACGCCAATCTACCTCACAAAACACATAAAGGGGATTATTCTTACCCAATCACACTTTTTTCTCCATTGTGGCACATCGGGCCACCACTGCCGTGGTCCACTCGACCCCTCTCCTTCCTCTGCCATCACCTAATCGACCTCCTCACCTCCGATCAATCTGAATCGATCAATACAATCTCATGGACCCACCTAACGATTACGAATCACCCACTATAACACTCACTAACTAAGGTCTTTGTTCCACTCGAATACTTTTAACCTTTCTCTCTCTCTCACCTGTCATTTTCTCCTATTCGCAAGTGACAAATTATTTCGTAAAAACTGGAATTTTTCTTTTTATACAAAACCCGACTTGACCGACGTCGGTTTTACCTTAACCGACATCGGTCATGTGCCCTATCTTACCATGGTTAGTTTCCCTAGACCAACTTGGTTAAAATTGACCGGTGTCGATTACCCTTGTTCCCCACATTGTTACCCAATCTCCCCCTATCAACCTACCCACAACCTTTTTCACCTCACCATTGCTTACCCTGACCCTTCACCTCATCCTCCTGACCTCATCATTCATTACTCACCATCACCATTAGTTAGGGCATATTTTTGTCTCTCCCGTGGATTTACCTATGCCATACCTTTTTACCCATTCCTCCCCCTTGGGGTGACCATCAACCTTGCGCACTCACTCTACCTTGTGATGTTATTACCATGTTGTTAGCCTACCAACCTTACCTTGCCTACGATAATGACCTTTACCTAAACAAACCTTGACATTTTGGATGTACCAGAACTACCCTACGTGTTCATGCATCTTACCTTGTTGAGTGCCCGAACCGTATCCTTCACCATGGATACTAGACCTCAACAACCCTGTTTAGATAACCTAATCGACCTTGGATGATATAGAGTTTAAAATCTCTTCACCATGGTACTGTGTCACAATTTGTACATATGTGTATGCTTGATTGACCCTACCCTACCCACACCTCCCTACCTATGCCTACCTACCCAACCCTTGATTAAGTGGATATTCTCATGTCCTCACCCATTACATCTTGTGATGATGGTACCTATCTTGCTCCACCTAATGACCTTACCTTGCTGTGGTCATGACCTTCGTCAAAAAAACCTTGACCTTTTGGATGTACCAGAACCACCCTACGTGTTCCTGCATCTTACCTCGTTGAGTGCCTAGACCGTATCCTTTACCCTAGATACCAAGGCTCAATAACTGTGTTTGGATGACCCTTGCAACCTTAGCTGATGTAAATTTATTATGTTGAGCAACCCTTGTACCTCATTACATTTTACAACGTGTGTGTATGTTTGAATGCTCTACCTACTCACCTACCTTACCTTTCACCATCACCATACCCATGTACCTCATCTCTTTCACACCTCTCACCGTACTTTCTCAAACCACCCACCGAATCTCTCTATTCTTCATCGTCGGTGTCTGATTTGAGGGGATCACCATGTCCCTAGTTAGGGCACCTAACATCCACCTTCTCACCCTACATTCACATGGGGAAAAAACCAACCTTCATTTTTGTCACGCGCCTACCACTACAGGCTGCCCAACAAAAGGGGCAAAATGTAGACACCAAAAACATGTCACCTTTCATCACTTTCCTCCAAAATAACCTAATAACCACATTCTACATAGGTGATCAATTCAACCCTAATTCAGTCACTCATAACCCCTTTTCGTACATCACAATGACCCCCATTCACACACCTAGGGATTTAATTAACATCAATTAATTAAATTCCCCCTTTACCCACTCATCAAAGCCACCTCACCATGCCACTGGACTGGCCACCTCACCTAACCACCTCACTAGTCCACTACCCCACTTGCCCCTCCACCTCACACTTCCACTACCCCACTTACACCTCCACCTCACCATTCCACTCCCCCACCTTGCCCATACCTATCCCATACCCTTCTAGAAATCCCTAATAGTGGCCACCCCACTCATAGGACCCCTCTTTGTCCTATTACCTATTCTAAGGGCGGAGGACGCATGTGCTCCACCACTCAAAATCAAGTGGGGAAGGCATATTCCCACTTTTGAAAAAACAAACCTCCCAACATAACTGGTGTTGGTCACAGTGTCTTGATTTCGGTCGGAGTGGGACCGGTGTTGGTCACCTATAAATACCTAGTCCCGGATCTTTCCAAAGGGTTGGTTCACCATCTAAATTTTTTGGTTGGCATTGGATTTAGCATTGGCATTCACATTATCGTTGGTGACTTGTTGACACTGTGAGCCATCGAACTCTAAGCCGAGACTAGTTGTGGAAGCACTCACAAGAACCTTTGTGAGAATAGTCATTGAAAGAACCTGAGACCAAACGAGCTCAAGCAAGAGCTCTCCAACCAACCTACCAGCCTTCACCAACATCCACCACTCTTCTTCACTAGCTTCTCAATCTTCGCATGCATCGGACTAAGGGTAAGTGGCTCCTATATCCTTCACTCATTTTTGTGTTCTTGTTTCTCTATTTTCCTCCTCCAAGAGTAAAAATTCTCTCCTACCCCTCCAACCTCACTGTTCCACCCATATCCTCACCTGGGCCCTCTTTCTCAACCCATTTCACTCCCTAGCAACCCCTCGACCGGTCACATAGAACACCCTAACCCCTACTATCGAACTTTGACCCAATACCAGTGACCATCACTTTGGTTATCCCTAAACACGGTCGATCAGTCAGGCTCGATCGCCACCGATCACCTGCTACCTTTCAACTCCCCAACTTCTACCTAAACACACCCAAAACCACCCTCAAAGACCCCAACACTCTAACCCTAAACCTACCATTCACCCCAACCTCACCCATATCCTCCCAACCCTCTGTTCTGAGATAGAGTGGGACCCAAACACCACCCACCTAGACCTTTGTCACTTCTACAGTGATCGATATCGATCAACCTTAATCAAGCATTAGTCGAACCTCAACCACGGATTGGTCGGACAGATCGGCATCGGTCTCTATGTTTGTTAACATAGAGCAGACCAACGAACTACCTCTTCACCCAAACAACCTAGAACCCCTGACCCAACCCCAACCAAACCTTTTTGTGACCTTAAGACAACCTAAACTACAAGTACCGACCCAAATACCTTTTTCCTACATAGTTTTAGTATTTAATTGAATTGATGCTGATAGTGACCTGAGGCACCCAAATCAGAACACTAGCACTAGATTTATTTTATTTACATGTTTCAGTTTCTTAATATTAATTTATAAAATAGTGGATTGATAGCCCTCTAGGAGTATCACACTTCCTAGATCTAGCATATGCTAGGCAATCCACTGCCATATGTTGTTTAACTCTCTCTTGTGGTATTGTTTTCTTATTACATGGTAGTCCTTCCCAACCAAAAAGGAGTTCACACGATCGACCGAGATCAGAATTCTATGCGCACGCATTCTATCCATCAACCAAACAACAGGTAAACCTCCTGCACCCTTATCTATTTCAGTCTCTGATTGTACGCAAAAATTATCGAAACAAGTTGAACAATGTAATCACATCTCTCAATTCCTTAACAAATTTAGCCCTGTTCAACTTCTTCGTAATTCTGCATGGGCATAAGTTTGAGGACTATTCAACCAATGGTCATTCATGTTTTTCATATATTTATTTGAATGTGAGTTTCATACTCACTCATATGTTGAGTCCTTAGTAATAGCCACCTCCTCGTATGTGGGAGGAAAACCCAACATTCTGTCAAATGCCTACTCTTGGAAAGATAAAACCAAATGCCTCTTTCCATCATGAACTTCTCTAAGTGTAGGATCATAGTGTTGAGCACATACCCATACAAGCTCTGGGCATGGCATAGTGGGAGGAAAAGTAGCAGTGATTTCAATATGAATTTTAGCTATTTAGGTTATGGCATTACTTGTTTAAGAGGAATGTAGCCTCTACTTAAAATCTTCTAAGTCACAGGATGCAATATCAAAATCTACAATTCTATCTAGAGGAGAACTAAGGTGGAACTTGTTTTTAGGGTACCACATGGATCTTCATGATTATGGTTTAATTCTATCACACCTCTTTTCAAAAAACCCATACCTCTTAAACCAACTCTCAAATATTATAGAAAATATAGGAACTGATGTACTTACCTTTTCACCAAAACTCCAATTACTACTCGGAACTTGACTGAGAAGGCATTCATGCAACTAAATTTTGATCCTTGGGTTTGATTCTTGCTTTGGTTATCCTTTGATACTTAAAAATATTTTCAAAACATCAGATCTTGGATTCATCAATAGAGTACTTTATAATAAGTTTCCTTATTAACGGCTCATAGATTCATGCATTAATGTTGAAGATTGCATTCATGGGGAGTTTTTGTAATTTTCATCTTTTTCTTTCTTTTCAACCGTTGCAATATTTTTTTGTGTCTTATCACCCATGTATCTCTCCTACATGAGTCCTTTGCATTAATGGGCTTTACTCCCATACAAATAATGCATTAATGAACTACCTCTTTTTCTATTAATGAGATTCGGAAGATTTTTGTAAAATGATATGCACACCATTATTGTAACATGCGAAATGCACTTCCTTCTCCATTCCCATGTATTCCATATTCCTAGTTCATGTTCCTAAGTCATTTGGGCCTTGGGTTTTTTTACCAACTGCACACCCCAAAAGATCATGAGAATTTATTCCCCTTTTTCCTGGCTTCCCAACCTTCCTCTTCAAATATTGCTTTCCTTTTACTTATTTTTCAAAGGGATGTGAAACATTAAGTCGACCTTGGTACTAATTCTGTTGACTTTGACCATCGAGATGACACACATCTTTCTTCAGGTTTTGGACTTACAACTTCACTTTACACTCTCTAGTGTGTAAATTGCAAAGGAAAATAAAGGCCCACCTCTTTTCTCCAATAATACCTTTACACATGTTTTCTTATAGGGAAGCAGGGGATGTGTCCATATTTTACATTATACTTATGTGAGTATTCCTTAGATTATTCCATTGAGAATAGGGAATTAGTTTGAACTTTCCATATTTACATTACTTCTACAAACATTCAAATTATGTCTTATATAACAAAGTAAACAAAAATATGTCGCTTACTTTTGGGTGTGGAGAAACAAAATGTAATTTGCACAAGGATTAACAAAGGATGACACATGAGGAGACTTTCACATGGATTGATATGATTATTTAAAAAAATTTACATGAAAATAATTTATGCAAATAGGGCATGAAAATTATTGGAGGCACATTTAAAATTATTGGGGAAAGTTTAAAATGAACACCGATGAACCTCATCACATGTATACTCATTCACACTCACTTGGGTGGAATGTTTATCCTATCATTCACTCTGCATTTCATACCATCTCATCCAAAGCATACTACATATCTTGGTCACATTTACACTTTCTTTCTTATGCTTACATGTACACTTTATTACATATGCTAGTCATATATTTTGTATGTCATTATCTTCTTATACACACCTACACGTTCACTTTCCTTCTAGTTGTGATCACATTTTTACACATATATTTACATACATCATGTTTTTTTGGCACAATACCTATTACCGATCTTGTAAATGCTCACAGGGACATAAAATTTCATATACTACATGTGCTATTGTTTCATTTTTCATAGCAAACTACTATATCAGATTATACATGCTTTGACATAATTTTTACATCCCTAACATGCTAATGGGTGATTCATGTGTAGTATTTGCTTTATAGATCTATTTACCACCATGGCTACCTATTACATTTCTTGACATTGTTTTCTCTTGTCTTCCATTGTATGTCATTGTTTGTGGGATTTTCCCTTTTTATTATGTACACATTGTCTTCTTTTATCCATCTCGGCATTGATTATATTGTGACATTGTAAGTGAAGTCCCATGTTTGAAACCCACTTTTTGTGGTCGAATTTTCTTCACGTTTTAGATTGCACATTGTTTGCTTGTTTAGCTTACATATTATCTTCTATATGTATGTTTGTCTTTCTTTCACTCGACACTTGTGTCTAGCCACCGTATTTGTTTATACCTTTGTTTTTACCAAGAACAATTCCTCCAACTCGCAGAGCATTAGTTTCAAAAAATGGGAAGTCCTCCTTTGGGCCACATACTCCTTAATGACATTGCATGCACCCCAAATGAGGGGGCATCATTTGTTTGAATGAGTCACCCCATACATAATCTACATTCATAGTTCAACACAACACATTACCGGTAGAACACATTCTTCATTCTTAGACAGGATTAGAATCTGACTTGGGTCCTTAGAAAAACATAGACACCAAAGCACCTAGACTAAGACAATAACATCAAGGAGCCCTTGACCCTTCCTGAGACACCTATGACTAGGGGTAGTTACACAAAATTTTTCACTTTATCACAATTTTCATCACTTCACATAGTATATTTTACAAGGAACACAATCCTTAGCACTTGGCATGCATGCACTACACAATATTTTTCTACTTTTGCATTGGATCAGAATTGTTTGAAATGGATCAGATTTTTACACACCATCTGCAGTGGTATTCACATTGTGGGAAGTGGTAAAAGGTTGGAGGATGATGTAGAAAAAAATTGGGTCACATTCCTTAACCCTTGCTAATTAAATAAATTCATATGATACCCACTCATGTCCCTAGTTCACACATGTTAATTAATTTCATTGCAATAATCAAATTAATTAATTATTTCACCCATCCACCTCACCTAAAACCAAATCACCTATCCACCTCACTCAAAGACCCATTCATAGTTTATTAATTAACTAGGACTAATTCTATAATAATCCTAACCAACTAAGACTTAATGTAAACCTAACATTAACTCCCACTACTTTTCCTAGAATAAATCATACTTATCTTGGTGGAAACTTTCACTTGAGACTGTTGTCGCCAAATCACCGCACCCTACGAATGGCGAGGATGTGAATAGAACATTCGGTGTGATTGAGACACATAGGATCACCTTTCAAGTTGTGGGACTTTGGCTTGAAGTGAACCTCGGAGAAGGCCAGCTTCCTCTTCCTAAACTAAGTGTTGTACTACTCCTAGTGTAACAAAAATGATTATCTAATCCTATGCTAACATTTTCATGGGGTTTTAGGGAAAGAGATTTATAGAAATGAAACTATACTAGGGATGGTGATACACCAAATAAAGGGTGTTTCTAGACTCGGGAAGGGTTAATTTGAAGAGGGTGTGTGCACCACAAATCAACTTCACCTACTGCAACTTAGAGAGGGTACATGATACCAAAAACTAAGAGACATGTGTTCCCTTTGTTAAACTTTATCAGATCGAGAAATATACCAGTTTCCTAGTGAAGAAGGATGAACTCAAGAAGGGTGAACAAACACCACAACTCAACTGCATGTAATACTCCACCACTTGATAAGCACAGAACTCCAAGAACCTATAATAGAAACTTAAACTTGCACAATGTACCTGCAAGCATGAGAAAGGCACAAAGAAGCATATAGAAGGATGAAAAGACCAAGATTAGTCACAAAACACACACTTTTATTACTTCAATAACATGCATAATGCATCATACATTTAGAAGAGGCAATAGTTGCCATTATGGGTCTTGAAGAGAAATCTTGAACGTTCTCTCAACACACAAGAACAACTTGTAGAAGAGAGAGGACTCTTGAAAAGCATACACTCACCTAAGATATCTAACTGTCCAACTTGATCGACCTATTGGAACCCTTTGAAATGAGCTTCCAACTTATATTTATAGAATAATGTGTGAGAAAGAAGAGGAAAGGTCATAATTACATTCCTAGATTGAAGGCCCATGATGTATTTATTACAGTTAGTTGAACCACTCGAGAAGGTTCCATCATGGGTCATTAATTGCCTGATGACCTAGTCTTCTCAATTAATTAAAAGAATATTTAAATAAAATATTTAAATAATAATAATAAATATTATTATTAAAATATTTAAATAAAAATATTAAATTAATTAACATAATGTCGGGACCCCCTGTTGACCCGTTTGACTTGAAGAGGAGGGGGGTCCATGTGGATAGAGTCTGGACATATCCCAACTTGACGAGCTTCGAGCAACATACCAAACTCACCGAGCTCCCAATCTGCATCAAGCTCTTCTCACCTCTTCTAATGCTCATCATCAGGTCACTCGGACTACAACCTAGCTCATCCTAAGTCACTTATTTCGCTGACAACCGAGCTTGCATCTCTATCGACCAGTGACTCGGCACGAGTTTAGCTTGTCGAGCTCTCTTTGAATTTTGAGTTTGGCATTAATGCTTGATGAAATAAACAAAGTTAATTAGAATGAATTACTGAGTAGTTGCATGCTCGAGCTATTCACTCGACTTGGTTCCCATCCAAGCATTCCCCGACTGATTCACTCGGTGAATGGTGAATGGCTCAACTCGGTTATCTGAATCCTTCATGCGAGCTTTCTCCCGAACTCATTTTTGATGTGAACCGTGTCTTAGGCTTATGCAGATGGCTTATGTGGCGAATTCTTTCCTCCGAGGCACTTGACACCTAGATCGGTTCCTCGAGCCATTCCAATTTGAACCTCTTGCTCGCTATGGATACCTCACCGTGCGCAAAGTACCGAGCTCCACTGCCTTCATTCTTAGAGTCATCCTTACACGTTTGTGTGCTCAACTAGCATTTTTATTCTCGAGCCTTTACCATTTTCTGTGATGTATCCATGAAAACCATTTTCTATAAATTCTTCGACCTCACTTGCACACTTTATTTTTCAATTGGCTCTGCAATGATTCTTCTTGATTCAGACTAGGCTATCCACCTACTACACTCTTAAAGCAAGCTAAGCCTGACTCCATTCGACTTGCTATGACTGCCAACTTCTCCTAAGCCTCATCATTTTGGTGTTACTGCAGAACATCTCATCTGTTCCTCTTCACTCCATGTGAGGTGAACTAAAACAAACATGTTCTGATGAGCCCTCAAGTTCTTTTACCGATGAGCTCCTTATTGTCACAGGATTTTTGACTCAGTGAATTCCATTTGAAACTCTTTCAGTGCCGAGTTATTTCCATCATAGCCTGGCTGACTCGTACTTATCACCTAATTGACCGAATCACTCCATGTGATTTGGTTCGCCTTCGCTCGTGTCTTACTGATCGAACATGAACTCAAATGTATTGAATTCCACATTGAAACTCCAGAATCGTCTTTATTAATAGACCGGGATACTCGTTTTGAACCCCACTTTTTCATTCTATCGACGTCTGAGCTCATTTTCTCTCTGCACCACACTTGTCGTCATGTCCCTCCCCTCGCATGAAGCTTGCGACTCGTCTCTACGAGCCCCGAGTGTTTTCATCACTGAATAACTCCCACCGAGCCTTGTTTATCCTTACCGGGCTCCATTTCCTCTGAATCGGTGAGCTTCTCATGAGTTTTACCAAGCTCTACGCATCGAGCAGATCTTCCCTCGACTGAACTCAGTCACTAGATTGCTTCAATGCAGCTGTGTTTCCCATAACCCAAAGCGCTCTGCGAGCTCATGTTAGTGTCACATTCATGCGGTGAACATCAGCTACAAATCCAACCCCATGATTTGAAGCTCAAACACAAGACATAATGATTACATCATGCTCCTGGCCTTGAAAGGCATCTACCGTATTGATATATAAACTTTTTCCTTCTCAATTTTGAGGACAACACCAAACTCTCGGTGCAAACATTTCAAGCTGTAGCTTGTAAGGTGTGATAATTTCAACATAAACCTTTATGCTTACCAACTTAGTGACTTGTTGAAGATGCTCATATAATTGCAAAGCAAATTGTGCTTCATGAATATTCTGATATGAAACAGATCCACCTCTATGAGATTCACTTCCATGAGTTACATCGTAAAACAAGTAAGGTCTCAATAGAGAATCTTTGTAATAAATTTCATCAGGTCTCCTGGTAACACTCTCACTGTCACTTAATCAATTTTCATAAAAATATCTTGAAGGAAAATCCCAAATTTGAGGATGCATTCGATGTTGAACAAATAACAACATAGTTAGACAACCTCGCTTATTGGAAGCTCTCAAAAAGGATTCTACTATCTTGAAACATGCTCTGCTCCCACAGTGCATGGGAGCTTGTCACCTATCCCTTCCATCTAGTCCAATTCTAAATCCTTTGGGATCTCTGCAAACACATTCTCCATGCCTTTGGTTAATGCCGACTCAAACCTCAACTCGGTCTTGATTCCCATTTGATGAACACTTGTTATTCATTTCTTGATATCCTTTCATTGTTTGGTGTTCCTCACTTTGCGATGCATTTAAGGTCCATGCACTACTCCACTTGGCATTTGACTCATTCTTCCAACTTGGTGTCATTCCTTATTCACTTGTTTATATGGCGATTCACTCATCATACCTCGGTCATTAACTTCCTCCTCCAAATTCACCTACATTCTTTGATCCTCCCATTTACATGGCCAGGTGTAAGTTTCATGTTGGTTTTCCATCCCAATATTTCCAATTTACCATGCTTTCTGAATCTCCCTATGCAGAGTTAACGGCTTGGCCTACCATCTCCAATGTCTTGAACTCACCATACTAGCTCTCTAAATCCTAGCATAACGGCTTGGCCACATTAATCCACGGGGCCCGACCTCGACTTCACCATGCGGGAATTGGCAAGTAATTTCCTTATCTCCACAATTCCCACCAGCGCATTATGGGATCACCATGATTTTTTTTTTTTTCATTGGCCAAGCTATACACGAATGTTTAGGTGATTGGGGTGGTCAGGTGTTCGTGGCATTTCATGAAACAATTTGAATGCCTATACAGGATGTCCATGCCTTCTGTAAGCTGCAATTATCATATTCCATGAGAAGAGATCTGGTTCAGTCATGTCGTCGAAGACTTTGCGAGCATCCATCAAACTTCCACACTTGTCATACATGTAGATAAGTTTATTTGGTAGTAGTGTGCATCTTCCAAACATGTGTCCCTACCATTGATGTGAGAGTGGATTTTCTTTCCCTCTGCAAGGGATTTCTTAGCAATGCAAGCCTGTAGTAGATGAAGATATGTTGAAGAATTTACAGATGGATTGTGTGTTGTAAGAAGAACATGTAGTGCCTCCTTCAAGCGACCCTCTCCATAGAGTGCTACGAGATTTTGATTGAGATGTATTTGGTTGCTTGGTTGCAAACATTTTTTCATTCAAACACTACCAGATGACCTCATCGTCATATCTGCATAATATCATATCATCTCGGTCAAACAAGATAATTCTCCCAAATGATTGGTTTAGCACTTTGTCTAATGGATTAGACTTGGCCTCATGTTAACTTAGCTTTCCCTAACTCGGCCTTCATATCTTTTTACATCAATCTCTACCGAGATCCTTATAGAGTTCCCTTCATTTGTAAATTTTCAACTAGCTATATTTCTCATTAACAAGATCTCCTCAAGCTCTTACAGATTGAGAGGCTCTACCGAGATGATTTCGAGATGACTATCAATTTGACCTTTGGGTTCTCTATCAACTCAAACCTAAACTCTTCACTAAGTTGAGATCAATGGGTGCCTTTCGATGCTTAGGTGATCTCTTCATATGCAATTTAGGAATTATTTTTAATTATTGTATCTTGATAATAACCAAAGGTGGGTTCACTGGGACTATTATTTCATTTTGAATGTGATAAGACCCATTGTCCAATCTTTCCATGTGTGAAAAATTGGATAACAAGACCTAGATTAAAAATATAAATCATGCCAAAGATAGCAAAGATCATGCTATTTTTGTCAAACCTAGAATTATCTGCCTTAACCAACATTAGTTATTCCTCAACCAACATTGGTCACCTAACCACCATTAGTTACTTTATATACAACTTTGCAACCTTTTACCTAGGTTGGTCATTCAGTTATTGGAGCCTTATTGCATTCAAGTGTGAATCTAAAGCCTCTCAACATCTAGACAACCCAAAATACTCAACCACAGTGCAAGACAAGCATATGGATCTCCTTCTAGAGCATTGGAATACTCATAAGATCACATAGGTTGTACTTCCATGGCATTGGACTCAAGCACCTCTTCTCTGATCAACCACCAACCACTTCCACTCACAAGATCTGCAAGACACCAAGTAAGTATTGTGACTTTAATCATTCGTGCTTATCCCACTATAGATCTCTTACTTCATTCAATATTTTATTTCTTCTATTACCCATACATCACCTTCTTCCCACCTGACCCACTATTGATCATCACCCCTGACCCTTTTCACCATTCTAAACCTCCTTCTTAGTATCCCCGAGTCTTCTCATCCATATTACGACCCAAACCACACTACCCTCACTCTATACAATCACAGAGAGCTCTAAAACCCATTTTTAATAATTTACTACCTATTTCCCCTACTAACATTGGTTCCTTGACCATCGTTAGTTTAGTCCCTATACCAGCTTGATCACCAGGACCAATATCAGTCTCTGTGTCATTTCACATTCTCAGACCAGCAAGCTTCCCACTCACCCAAAATCAACCTAGACTTCAACCAATTATCCCCAGGACCCTTTATGTACCTTTGACATACCATCGACTGAAAAAACCCCGGTTCTAATTAGATTTAGTGTTATTTTAATATCTAGCATAAAATCTAGTGTATTGTGTGTATGAGAAACCTAAATCATTACATTGCAATATGACCTATTTATTTCAATTTCTTATTCACATTGAATTGTATTAAATAGAGGATTGACAACCATTCGAGGAAGCATCATGCTTCCCGAGATCTAGCCTTGCTAGGTAGTCCTCTAACTCTTGTTATTTAATATTATTTTGTGGTCTTGTTATGTTTCTTATACAGGTCATTCCTCCTAGCCAAAGGGAAGCTCTTCATGATTAGCTTGGATCAAAAATTTAGTAACATGCGCATTCAACCTTCAACCTACATATCACAGGTATTCCTCCTAACCTATTTCCTATTTTTTAACCAAATCAAATCAAAAATTAGGTGAAAGCAGATGACACCAAAATTTTCTTCCTACACTTCTTCTATTCTTGGTGTTATATTGCCCAAAAACTCATGATCGGTCTGTGTGGAGTGAGATCTCTTGAAAAAAAAAATTCTTCTACATCATCTTTAGGATCCTTTCTACACTCTTTTCTCGTAAAAAGTCATTTCACTGAGTTCCTTTTTCACATTTTAAAATTTTACATACTTTTTACATATTTTGATCATATGCACATGTAGTTGACTACCTTTTCATTCTTCTCTTTTGTAGATCCTTCCTTATGGGAAGTGATAATCACATCATTAACAACACATCATCAAAAACAACATGTACGACACATAATTGACATATATGCTCTTTCCCTAGGTTCAAAATCATCACTTTTTTCACTTCCTCATATTTATCATCCATGCATCACATTTTTATCACTCCACGTTTTTTCTTGTCCCTCGGCGATGATTTTATCCATCCATCTACATGGTTATCGTGTATGCATATCTTATCTAATTTATTTTATGGAGGATTTTCTCAACAATATAAAGTGGGGGAAAATGTTGACACAAAATCATGCACTTTGGGTATCTATTTAGTACTAATCACATACTACAATTCATATGATTCATAAGTACAAAAGTACTAATTAACCCATTTCTTTGGCCATCTTTGCTTGATTTTTTTGCCACTTTTTCTCTTACACAAATTCTTTCCCAGTATGACCTTTGACCCTTGATTTCTCGAGTATGGACACCATCACCTAGCCAAGACGCCAGCACCATACGCCCTCGTCTCCTCTAGAGTGCCCCCGACCTCTTTGTATTTTAATCACATTTTTGGATCCTTTCTAGCCGAGTGGGCATCTTATTGTTTTGGTAGTAAAAAAATTTGGGGTAAATTACTGATGCAAATCTCCATCACATTTCCATGTATTAATTAACTTATCAACATTCCATATCTTTCATACAATCTAGCTCATTGTTCTAAAGGTCTTATTCTATAGCCTAGTTAAGCTCAAATTGTAGGAAACTAATATTTCAAGTAAAATTTTAATCCTCTAACACTATATCCTATTTGCTTTACCTTTATTATATACCAATTCACCTTGTACAATAGCCGCCTTCTTGGGAGAAATTACATTTACCCCTGACTTCCTCCAAATACCCTCACTAGCTTCTCTACATTTTCTCTTCATTAGTCAAATATTGACCTTGCCTCTTGAAGACTCTCTCTCATCTCTTTACCCTTCCTCAATATTCATCTCGACATAATATCATTCATTAGATAGTTTGGAATCAAGTAATTTAACACTCTCCTCAATCTTGCCTCCAATCGACTTAAAGATATTTTCAAGAATCAAGGGGTTTGAAACTTGTATGGTTGAAAGAAACTATAAAGACCCACAACAAAAGGAAATAACATTCGAATTCCCTTTAACCTTAATGAGGTGCGTGTAAAATTGCATCACTCCTTTCATTCATCTTCCTCTTAAAACTTAAATTTTGTTTTCTTTCCTATCAACTTCTAGGTTTATATTTCTAGGATTGGGGTTTCAATATATAAGGGGAATAATTTTAAACACCCATTTTATGTTATTCCTATGTATGAAATATCAAACCTTGAGTCCACTCTTAAATATCACTTCCTTTGTTAATGGGGATCTTGGATTAGGCATGGACTATGTCTCCTCCATGAAACAATAAAGTGTCAAATATAACTTGAGTATTCACCATTGAAACACTAAATATCCTTGTAAATATCTAAATAGACATCCTCACAATTGATTCTAACCCTATTTGTAACATATTGTACAAACGTGAGAAGGTTATTTTCATTGTAGAAGTAAATATTCTTAGTATCAAAGCTTACAAATTAACTTATAGGGGTGTATAAAGGTTTTCATCATTCCTAAGTTAACGGTAACACACGAACATGAACATAAAGTCTAGAATCACATTCATGTATTACTATTTATATGATAGAAGGAAGGTGTCTTGATTTCTTAGACCTCAAATTAAATGACTTGGGTCTCAAACGAAAGAATGTCTCATTGTTACCTCTTAGATCCACCTATGCATCAACATGTCTTTTCTCACCACATACTTACCTTACGGAGAGAAAACACAGTCTATTTTACCACTTCACTATCTCAATACATGTCTTTAAGTGTCTCAACATGCATTGATCAAGGAATAAGATCACCACTTTTCACTTTTGAGTAACTCAACAATATCATTTTCAACATAAAGGTGTCAAAAGACTAAAGAGCACATTTCAATACAAAATGGTAAGACCATGTATTCCCAACCCCGGAACTCATGAAACCTTATCATAGTTTTTAAAGTAATTCTCACAACATGGTATCCATTCATATCCATACCCTTACCTCTATTGAGTGACAAAATAAAATTCACTCATACACTTCTAAAAATTTAATATCACATCAAAAAGGATTATTATCCTTAATACAATTCCAAAGTCATACACGATAATACATACATAGTCTCAATATGAACCTACATGTGGAAAAGCAGAGTACTCACACCTCAACTCTCATGAAAATGATTATAAAAGTAAAAAATATATATATATATATATATATATATATATATATATATATATATATATATATATATCCATCAAATTAAACACAAAATCATAACCATGTCTTCAAAGAAGGCTAAAAATGTACAAAAAAAATCAGCAAATACAATGCAATAAAGGGTTTATTCATAATATAAAGTCTTTACATTGAAAATACCTTCTTCATATACCTTCTTAGTTCCTCCTCTATGAGAAATAAGGTTCTCACTAAATCCTACCTTTAATCATACTCAATATCCTCTCTTGTATGTAACTCCTATTTAAATGTAACTTCCCCGAGGATTCATGATGACTCATTATACCCTCATTAGCCAAAATAAGAATTTTTACAACATTTGTACACATGTAAGGACTCTTGTACCATCTACTAACCTATGACACCACGCACACACCTTAAACCTATTAAAAAAACATTACACACCTTATTAGGCCACAATCCCTTACTTACATCCTTAAGACACTTGAACACAAAAATGGAGGGAAAGATATGAATTTGAAAATTCAATTTTGAGACTCCCTCTCTAACCTCCTAACACATTCATTTTGATTTCATACAAAGAAAAATTAAACTTTTGTGGTCTTTCAACGATGCCCTTGCATCAATTATTAAATTCAAGAAAGGGAATCATATAAATATAAATTTATGTGACCATAATAAAGGAACAAACACTAAGCATTAACTATCACCACCTAAGGTTTCATCAAAAAGGATATTATAGAGAATTCAATAATCCATTATAGCATCATCTAATGGAAAGGGAATATATTGTTTTATATAAAATTCATAATAGGTGAAGTTCATTCTATTCCATGTACACATCTACTTACATATTCTACATCTAATTATTTCTCACTATCAAGTACGACATGCACAAGATCCACCTAAGGCACAATTCCCCGCAGCACCCTTGACCCACCCAGATGCCCCGGTCTAGGCAGATCTTCCATTCAAAAAAATTTAAGGCTCTATGTTAAACTTATCCCTATCTATTCATTAGTTCATAACTACGACACAATATAGATTTGATTGTGAATCAATTAAGTCTTCCTATCCACTCTTTCGTAACTAGGGTTTTGTACTTTCTAGCTTAATTTTATTGGGTCTAATTCTATACTTATTTTCATATTAATTTACTTCTACATTGCATTATATTTAGGCATATACAAATTATATATTTTATTAATCACTAGCGTGGAATATTTAGTGGTGAATCCATTATAAGTTCTAGGAAAGACCGGTACTATATTGTTTACTCTATATTATTGGTATTCCTCATTTAAAATGTTTGAAAGAATTAAATCATCATTATGATCATACCCTACTAAGAAAATCCTTCCCGAGTTGAATTATTTCCTTATAATAAGGATTAAAGTTTATAAACCAATAATAGGTCAAATTTCAAGAGGCGAGGAATTCAGTCTCCTAATTCTGTTGATTCACCTTTAATTGAGGATTATTCTAGTTCTTCTGACAACTTTGAACCAATTATCCCAAAATACCATCTTCATTCCTTGTTTTAAAAGTGCTTTGTGCCTAAATTTTGTATAATTTGTCTGGTCCTACCCATTTATTCACAAGTAAGGATAGAACCTTTGGTTTTGAAGTTATTCCTATGAGAAATCCTCATAACACTTGACCTTAATCCCTTGGTTCATAGAGAACCTGTTTAAAACCTAGTTGATCAACCTCCTGAAAAAATAGTTCATAATTATATGGATCATCCTCTTCATGCTATTTTAAATGTTTAATGCCTTTAGGCCTATCAATTTTGAGGGCATGTCTGGATATCTAAATGAGGCACCTAATGAGATTAGGAATAAGTAACATAAATTTAAATGGAATAATATAATTAGTGGTGATAAACATATTAATATATTTAGAAACATTATGGATGATTATGAAATGGAATATGAGGATATTTGTTTGAATTTGTTTATACACACTCTAGAAGAAGATGCAAGAGAATGGTTCAATGACATTGCTTCGAGTGTTTACTTGATTCCTGTGTTTAAATGAAGAATTCCTTTAGGATTCTATATGGTGATAGGAATGATCCTAGGTTCCTCTTATTTGAATTTGAAAACATAAATAATAACCCTAATGAATATGTATATTATTTCAACATAAGGTTTAACAAGACTTTGAAAAGACTACCAACTAGGTTTAGAATCACTGATGAATCTTGTTTGATCAAATACTTAGATGCATTTGTTAAGAAGGAAACTTAATACTTAATAGATAAGCATTTGGTATGGAAATCCAAATCGAGAATAATATCAAGGATACGAGTAAACATCTAAAAAGGGAAGGGGTAAAACATCAATCCTAAAAAACCATAAATAAGTTAATCTAATTATTTGGAAGAAGTGGTTAAGAACTTGGTGGGAGACGTTAAAAAAATATCCTATAAAGTTGGAAAGAGATGAGAAAGCATTATCTTGAGGCCCTCATAATAAACGTTCAAATCAAAATCAATTTAGAGGATATCATAGGGATGATGATAGAGGAAAAGGAATTAGAATATAAATATCATCCATTTAAAGCTAATAAATCATTTCTTGACCTATTAGGAGAAAAGGTTGCAACAGTTGAATAAGAACACAACGTTGATTGGTGTAATTATGTGCGTGTATTTTTGCTTAAGCTAAGTTAGATGAATGAGAAATACCACCTAAATAGTTCTATAACAAAGCTAAGTCAAAATATAGGCACCATCAAGATAAGAGCTAAACAAGATCAATACTAAGCATAATGCATTAACTTTGAACTAAGATCAAACTAGCATGCTAAAGTATTCAAAACCTCTACTCTCTAGATTACCAACAAAAAAATGGACCTATGTAGACTCCATGGAAATCAAATTGATTGTTTTGATCTCCAAGAACTTAGGAATGGGAGCTCATCAAAGCATGGCTACAAGACCACTTTGATTATTCCCATATGACCCAAGCACTTGGCTAGAAAATGCAAGAAATGAGGCTTAGCTCTTCAAATGGTGAATTTCTCAAGAATAACAAAAGGCTTATAGTGTATTTGCTATATGCTTTTCTTTTGTCTTCTCAAGGAATTAGGTGTAAGTGTAAAGGTAGGAGGAGGGCTCTTTATATAGCCCAATGGATAAAGGAATCACTACATCCCTTTGCATGTGGGATAATAGAGATGTTGAGTTAGTTGTGGATAAGGGGGTTTAGATAGGGTTGAGTTAACTTTAGGAGAGTTTAGCTTGTCCTTTAGTGACTCATGTGGATAAAGGGGGTTTATTAATTGATCAAGATGATTAATTAATAGATGTGCAAGCTTATAAAAGATTTTTAGAGGAATATTAGCATGATTTAGACTATAGAAGGGGATTAAATCAATTAAATATTGATTTATTGGTTTAATGAAAGGGGAAGCTAATTAATTAATAATAATTAATTAGTCTAGATAGAAGGAAGGATTAATTAATGGAAGGTCGTTAATTAGGGTATTTATTGGATAGGTGACTTAATTAATTAGCGTAGTGTAATTAATTAATGACGATAGGAGAGAAGATGAGTGCTTTTGACGATATGTCACCAATTTGTAGGAAAGGAGATAATTAGCACAATTTAAGTATTTAAATTGCTCGGGTATAATTATAGGTGTCTACATTTGCCCCTCTTTGGGGTGGCATAAGTGACGCCACTTCAAAGATAGTAGATAGATAAATTTTTGAAGGGTAGAAAGAAAAAATTGGTAGGAGGGAGAGATTCCCCCTCGAGTGTTGATGGGGTGATGAAGGAAGATGATCGATGATCGAAAAAGGTGAGAAATAGATAGAAGAATGGCTCGGGGTAGAATGCCCAAGTGAAATAGAAGATTAGGGGTGAGAGGAAAGTGATGTAGAAGAAATATGGAGAAGTGGAGAGAAGAACTAGCCTCTAGCCTTCGTGATTGGAACAACTTCAGTGTCATCATATTGCCAAAATATCTACATCATCGGTCCTTATTAAAAATATAAGCATACGAAAAAGTAGAATGACATGAAAATCCATACTACAAATAATTGTCCATTGCTGAAAACACCAACTCCATGCAACATAAAAAATGCAATGCAATATGAGAAGGAAACAATCTCATTTAACAGAAAACCAAGTACGAACGCACATATCTAACCCAACAACGGTCAAGACAATTGTAAAAATGTTTTGTTATCAAGCTGAAGAGGTCCACATGTTTGTGATTGACAACAAGGGTTAAAAATGATGCCCCAAGCAAGGATACATGTAAGGGAAATGATGATGGACACTGGGTCCAAGTAGAAAGCTTTGTGCATAACAAAACAACACGACCAAGAAACAAGACATGCCCCGAGTACGCAGACAAAGCAAGCAACTAGCTTTGTGAATGGTTGTGAATCTAGCGATCCATGAGTCGTGTTGATCGGTGAAGATGTGAAACAAACTAGTAGGATATGGAAAGAATACCATGCACAAGACACAAGTTTCAGCTGTAATAAGCGGGTTACCTATTTTTACAGGAGTTTTTACTTTTTAGGATTTTGTGGAGAATTTTGCCTTGTTTTTGGATTTTGAAGTGATATATATATATATATATATATATATATATATATATATAATGTATGGTTTTGTGTTGTCTAAAATGTGGTGGACAAAATAGAAGAAATAGAATGAAGTGCCTAGATGCAAAAGAAAATGCCCCAGGGGAAGAAAGAAGAAACAAGTGACAAATAATGTCCCTGTATAGTGGAAAAATTAATAAAATAATTATTTAAAAATAATAATAATTATTCAAGAGAGTGTGGATAAGAAGAAAAATTGCCTAGGAGTAATAAAAATTGTCCTAGTGAGAAGAAAGGGGTACTAGACAGCAAAAAATGCCCCAGCACGATGAAAAATGAAAGAAAAATAATTATTTAAATAAAATAATTATTTGACAGTGAACAAAGGAGAAAATGGTGGTCAAAACAAGCCTCCAAGCACCACGGTCGTGAAAATAGCTTGATATACCCCACCCGGGGGGTAAATCACGCTGACTGACTAATTCAGTTAACTGACCCTTTGAGTTTTTACCTTGAGGATTTGATAGTGACAACGATGATGGTGAGAGCACAAGATCGCTTGAGATGAGCAGAAATTTAAGAACACAAATGATGGCGTCTTTGTGAGTAACCTAACCCTCTTCATCAATTTTGTAATTAATGCTCGAGAAGAAACTAGATGGTTAGAGTTGCGGAATGCACATTGCACGGTGACGAAAAGGTGCAGGAAATATAAAACTTCCTTTCAAGGTGGTCAGTTCGGCCTCGCTAATATGAATTGTTGAGATTCGCGCTTAACACAAAAGATCCTTTCATTAAAATATCAATTAAATTGCGAGATGGTTGCGCGTTGAGATCGGGTAGGGGAAAGGCTCGCAAATAAGAACATAAGACCACAAGATTTTTTGAGTCTTGGGGAAATATAACCGATACTAATATGAATTAACACAAAAGATCAGTATGATAAAACCGGGTAGGGGAAATATCGGTATGGTCTAGGATCTCGATAAGGTTGGTATGGTCTAGGATCGTAGGTTGTTGGGTGGTTGTGTTGTTTGGTAGTTGTGTTATTTGTAAGGTCAGATATAGGTGATATTAGGAAATAAGGTGATGAGAGGTAGATGAATGATAGTTAGATGCAATAGCACGCTGGGTAGTGGATCTAGGAATGGATTTGTGAGGATTGTGCTTCAAAAAGTCTAAGAAATGTTATTAAAGAGGACATGCAAGATGTAACTTATCGGTTATCGATTGAAGATGTAGGTCCAAGAACTCTGATGACAAAGGCAGAACTCTAGGTAGGATGGCTGGACAAACAGAAGATGAAATATCTCCCTCCCGATGATCAGCTGAGTATCTGAGAACTCTGGCTATTCCGTTGCAATCTTGGGCTTGATCTCCTTTTGCTGCAACTCTCCTTGTCTCTTCACTCGTCTCTGCTCGGCCAAGTGAAGATCCGAATCTCTTGATCACTCCCAAATGATCTCTGTTGATTCAAAAATCCATCGACCCTTGTTTTTGGTTAGGGGAGCCCATTTTACAGGGAACCGATGGTGGTTACGTAACCGACGGCGGTCGAGTAGGAACCGGCATCGGTAAGGAAAAAGTAGGCTATTTTTAGTAAAATAGCCCACCTTCCCTACTTTTCCCGAGGGATTAGTTCATGGCTTGGTCAAGTGACTAGAATGTCGGTTTTGGGTGCGAGAAAGGGGTCCTTAATCATGGGTGTAGGTGTAGACCAAGTTATAGGTCTTAATTAGGTTAGTTTAGGGTTAGGACTAGGTCACGATGAGGTGGCAAAATGAGGTGGCAGGTGAGGTGATGTGGATTTATCAATTACGAGGTAATTAATAAATAATTGTGTAAGGTTTAGGTGATGAGGTTAGGATACGAAATGAGATGCGGGTCACAAAGGGGTCGTAAGACACAAATTTGGTGTCTACATTAGCCCCTTATTGTCGTGTAGCTTGTTTTGTAAAGCTGCGCGGACAATAATATGAAGTGGTTTCTCCTGTTAAGGATATAGGTAATCCCCCTCAAATCTATCACAGATTGAGAGAACGGGAAATCAGGGATAGGGTTGATAAAGGGTGAATGGTGTAGAGAGGATGGTAAGATGGTGGGGTAGGTCCAAGGAAGCAGACGCATGTTGAAATGTAATAGTGCGACTAGGGTACATGATTTGACGAGCAAACCGGCAATGCATAGGCAAAGGTCGATAGTTTATCCAAACAAGGGTGATATAATCCTGGTATCCAAGGCATAGGAAGTAGCTCCAGGGTATATAACAGGTAAGGTACAGGAACGTTTAGGCATGTTCGGCAGTACCAAATGGTTGGTTTGGTTGAGATAAACGTCACGGTCTAAGTCTGGGCAAAGTTGGTCGACGGATCAAGTCAAGGACCCTAATCATGCTAAAACACGAACAGGTGAGCTCGATTAAACAAAAAAAATGACAGGATGGGTGGATAAGAGTGTATGTTGGTGATGTTGGGTAGGGTATTGAAGTGGTACGGCGTGGTCGGGCCAAGTTGTGGTCATGGGCCTGGGTCGGGCCAAGGGTAGGTGAGGTTGGGTCGGGCAAATGGATGGGTAGGGTGAGGCCTTGGGTGGCCAAATGGGAAGGGTAGGGTGAGGCAGGGGTCGGGCCAAATGGGTAGGGTGATGGCCAAATGGTAGGGTGAGGCCTGGGTCGGGCAAATGGGTAGGGTGGCGAGGCCTGGGCCGGGCCAAATGGTTAGGGTGAGGCCTGGGTCGGGCCAAATGGGTAGGTCAGGCCTGGTCGGGCCAAATGGTAGGGCGAGGCCTTGGGTCGGGCCAAATGGTTAGGGTGAGGCCCTGGGTCGGGCCAAATGGTAGGCCTCGGGGTGCCAAATGGTAGGGGCCTTGGGTCGGGCCAAATGGTAGGGTGAGGCCTTGGGTCGGGCCAAATGGGTGGGCCTGGGTCGGGCCAAATGGGTAAGAGGCCTTGGGTGGGGCCAAATGGTTAATAATGTTGATCAAAGGTGATATAGGCAATGTTGGTGGAAAAGGGGCAATAGTAAATAAGGGCAAAAAGTTGGGTGAGGAAAGGAAAAACCGATATCGGTTATCTATGACCGTACTGCTAGGTAACCGATGGCGGTTCTTGGGCACGAAGACGGTTCTATGAAAACCTATAAAAAGAAAAAAATACGGCATTATCATTGTCACTTTGTCAATTTGGAAATCAAATTAAGTTGTCTGAGGTGGAATATTGACATTGGTGCATTTGTTCGCTGAGGTGGCACTATTGGACTGGAGGAGTGAGTTGGTAGCGGGCCCGAGTGAGGAGGAGGCAGTAGTTGATTGGTTGAGGACCCAGAAGAGGACAGTTGGAGCCATGGCACAGCCAGGAGGAGCAGGAGGAGCTGGACCAGCTGGACCACCACCACCCATCCCACCACGACGACGTGTCGTCGTACGGGTAGGTTCGAAACCCCTCATTGTGTTTATTTGATGTTATTAAGCTAGATTGGGGTTTGGGTAGGAATTTACATGTTTTAGGAAATAATTAGAAAATGGAAATAATTCGAAAAAGGGAGAGGGTAGATAGGTGAAATAAGCCAAGGCGGCTGGGTGGGTAGATTTTTAGGGTGTTTGGGTGGGTATGTAGGTAGAAAGATGAAAAAATGGAGGTGGGGGGCCGCGCGGGGGTTCGGCTCGGGGAAATTACAGCGACCGATGTCGGTCGTTGCTAAGTCGACCGCATCGGTCGCAAAATTTGCAACGGGCAGGCGCTTTGTGCTTGACCGGCGCCGTCGATATCGGCCGGCGTCGGTGGGAAGAGTGTGTGTTGTTGTTTGTTTTGTTTGTGTTTTTGGTTTGTGTTTTTGTTTTGTTTTTTTTTTTTTGTTTTTTGGTTTGTGTTTTTATTTTTGTTGTGTTGTTTTGATGTTGTTTGTGTGGTTTTTGTATTTTGTTTGTGTGGTTTTTATTTTGTTTGTGTTGTTTTTTTGTTTTGTGTTGTTTTTATTTTATTTGTTTGTTTGTTTTTTTTTTTGTTTTGTGTTTGTTTTGGGTGTTGGTAGAGCGGGGTTTGGTGTAATGTGAAGAGGGAGGGGATAAAGGAGAAGATAGGTGGGTAGAGGGGTGGGTTAGAGAGTTAGGATGTGGCTCGGGGATAAAAGGGGGTATAGGTAGATATCGTGATAAAGAGTAGGGCTAATGTAGTGGGTGGGTTTTGCAGCACGTCAAGAAATGACCGACGATGCGGGACAGATGCCCCGCTTATTGGTGTGGATGCGACCACATGTGTCCGCAGCACACTGGGCTATCATGCGCGAGGTGGGACTCGGCGGAGTCCAATGATATAGAGCGATCGACAGAGATCATAGTTTGATGGTTGCCTCATCGAGAGATGGATCCGCGACCAATGTGTTCCATCTCCGACTGGAGAGATGACTATCACATTGGAGGATGTATATCGCATCCTTCGATTACCGCCGATCGATGGAGAGGCCATTTTTGTGTGGATGCAGAGACGGCCATGGACAAAGATCCTACTGTGTTTTGGGGATGCAATGCGCTTAGTGACATATCACAACACGAGCATCGGGTATGGTGATATGTACCGTGCGCACCGACATGAGACATGGCTTGCCGTGTTGATGATGATCGGGATCACCCGCTTCGCGCCTCCCGGACTCGTGAGGGAGGCCGCTTTCCATGGGCATTGATGGGGGTGCTTCATGAGATGGTGGAGGAGCACACCTGTTATGCTTGGGCACCAGATATCCGGTGCAGCTTATACAGGAGTCGTGGGGCTATCACGGATGAGGTGATTCGGGATTTGTTCGACATTTTTACTTCACTGTTGGGCATATGAGCACATCATATGCATCAGACCAGTAGGGTTACCCCAGCAGCCAGGGCCACAGGTCATATACAGATACGGCTTTCAGAGGTGGTTGGGGGTCGTGGGACAGCCACGAGCAGTGCTTGCAGGGCGGGACGTCACCTATTACAGGCATTTATTAGAGGGCCTGACAGCGGTAGATATCGTATGGAGACCTTACAGAGGTCATCACCCGCACAGAGGAGCCCGAGTACAGTTACGCTTGATCCAGTACACTTTCTGGATAGCAGGACGGAGGCCGGGAGAGTACGAGAGGATACCCCTAGAGAGGGTACGCAGGCAGATGGGGCTGCGACAGGATGAGCCACCTCCCTTCCCTCAGTACAGGAGGGATGATGTAGAGGCCCCACTACCTGCACCACAGCCCGTGGATCCAGATTGGGTTGCTGAGAGGCCGGCAGATGATACTGTAGATGATGCTGGCTGTACGGGAGCATATATGGTTTGGTGGGCTGGTCAGAGAGCAGCGAGGGTAGCACAGCCTGCACAGCCAGACTTGGCAGTGGTGATGGCAGAGCGAGATCAGCTCAGGGGTCAGGTGCAGCTATTACATAGGGCAACTTGTGCTGCACAGGCACATATAGGTGTTTTACAGGGGCAGCTAGCCCAGCGCAGTACAGCAGCAGCATGTGCACAGCACAGCACGTGCACAGCAGCACCCAAAATGCACTGTGCACACCCACAGCCCCCAGCACAGCACAGTACAGATACCACCACGGCCACAGGCACCACCAGCGGCACCATCACAGGCACAGGGGGCACTGGTAGTAGGAGTCCGGGGACCAGCCCCAGCACCTACGGTGGCACTGGGATGATATATGGAGGCGAGAGCGGAGGCCCGATACTATCAAGATGTTCTTGATGGTACCGGAGCTGAGTATCAGCCATATGCAGCTTATAGAGCAGAGACCTCCCATAGTCAGAGATCGCAGGGAGGTGCAGCCACAGCCGGCGTGTCTGTTACAGGCAGGAGGCGAGAGGCACCACAGGGACCAGCAGGGAGAGGTGCTGAGGGCGGTGGGGAGAGCTGAGGGATCCCTGCATTGTTTTTGTATATGGACATGGGCACCGGTCTGTGCACCGGTTGTGTTGATAGAGGCCTGCGTGCCTACATTTATTCATTTATTCATTCATTTATTGTATACCGGCCTGCGAGCCGAGTACGGGTTGTATAGTTGATACCGGCCTGCGAGCCGAGTATATTTTTGATATGAGGGACCGGCCTGCGAGCCGAGTCGAGATTATTGTCATTTATTGCGGCCTGCGTGCCGGCTTTGTTGTATTATGAGATCACAGAGGTCCCGATGCAGGGCATATTGTATATTGGAAACGTTGTATATGTGATATATAGATATGAGGATTTGACTCACATGCTGTGTTCAAAATGTTTTTAAGTATTTTGTCGATGGTTTGTGATATTTGATGTATGATAAGTTTAATTGACATGTTGATATATTGATGATGTTGATGTTTGTTGTTAATGGGATGCAGTCATGTTATATTATGAAATGTGGCATGTTTTGTTGCTGGTTTGGTGACATTGTTATATATGTATCTGATGAGTTGGATCCAAATGGTGTATAGATTGATAGTTTTTTGATATCCTTAGATGATGGCATGTTTGTTTTGGTAATGTAGATAGATGATATGGATGAAATCGTAATGAGAAGTGGATTGGATGGACAAATATGGATAATGGTGTTGTTATGCAGGAAAAGAGGCGGGCGCGATAAAAAATTAGGTAGAAAATGAAGAAAAGAACTATGTTTCAAAAAGGCAGGTGTGTAACCGATATCGGTTAGGTAACCGACGCGTAGTAGTTAGTAGACCGATATCGGTTATGTAACCGATACGGTTATTTAGGTATGAGCTTTTCTAAAAATAGAAAAGCTAGGGTGGCAACTTAAGTTCTAATTTTGAGAGCCATGCAAGAAGTTAAATACGCGAACGCGACGCTTTTTGACGACTGAGACAGGTAATTGCATGAGAGATTTGAGTGATAAGGAGAAAAGAGACAGGGAAAGTGAATGTGATCTGAGATTCAGAAGGTAGAAAGGTGAATTTGAAAAGGGTGGTGATCATGGCAGAACGAGGAGAAGCATCCAGCAGGCAGGGACGAGAGGGAAGACAAGTGCCACCTCAAGCTGCTGCAACTCAAGAGGTAAACATTTTGGTTGTGATTTGATTACTGCATGTTTTGTGAATAAGATGGGGGAGAGTAGGTGGGTAGATATGAGAAAGAAAACATGATAACAAGGGTTATAAATGAGGTGAGTGTTACGTGGTAGGTAATCAAGGGTTTCGGGTATGTCTGTGTATACAGAGAGGAATAAACGAGCAATTTATTGTCGTAGGTGGTTGTTTAGGCAAGGTGTATGTAATCGATAAAGTGACCGAGCAATGTTAGGGATAACCGGTATCGGTTACTGAACCGGTACCGGTTATTTATAACCGATACCGGTTACTGGAGGAATTTCCAGAATGTGAGAAAAACCCTTAGGGATTTGATGGATTGAATGGTTGTTTGTTGTTTTGATGTATGCAGCAGAGGGTGGTTGAGGATGAATGATAGTGCCAAGCGTTGTTGTCACTTAATCCGAGCGGATGTAACACCAAATGGAATGGACATTGATAAATCATTTGGGGTTAAGTGGAATCCGCTATTATTCACGAATCGCACGTAACCATGCTATGTCAGCAGCGTTGATGAAAGATGGAATCCAGAGAAGAATACGCTTCTATCCGCCAACAGGAGATGACAAGAATATGGAAGATGTGTTCCGTATTTTGAGGCTCCCTATTACAGAAAACCAAGATATCGTGCATTACCTAAATAGCGGCGCGGGAGGAGATAACAAGCAAAGATTTGGTCCATACGCATGAGATTTGACACAACGAGGTTTGTCATTCACATATGGGATAATGTATGCAGACACCCTGAGGAGACAAGGTTAGCAGTGATATTAATGATAGTGGTAGGGTATTATGCATTACCGAGGGCGGATGGGGGAAGATTTCCAAAGGCATTGATGTGTGTTATTTGGGAGATGATAGAAAGGAACGTGACTTTTGCATGGGCACCTGCATATTTGGCGGAACTATACAGGGGTTTATGGGTCAGAGGTGAAATCACAGGACGACACTGGATTGTTCATACTTATTACACTGTTGGGCCTATGAGCACATTGTTTGTGTGCGACCAATAGGCCGACCCATCCAGTCAGGAGAGACCGGAGTACAGAGGTGGGGTTCAGACGATGGGTCCGCATAGTAACAAGAGGCAAGATCCCTGTGCCGTGACGGGTGACATTGAGTATTACAGCAGGTATGGGAGAGGGTGACGATTCATGGATATCTCGCTGAGGCCTTACGGGAACTATATGGTAACAGAGAACATAGCTGAGGAGTTGAGGGGTGTAGAGCGATTGAGGTGGATCGCGGGGCACAAAGCCAGGTGAGTATGAGAGGATTCCTATAGATCGCACGTGCGAAATTTGGATTTTGTGCAGATATACCCCGGCTTATAGACCATATATGAGGATCGACGCCGAGGCAAAGATTCTCACCTCCCGCCAACACCTCCAGAAGGGCCAGAGGAGATAGCAGCCGATCGCAGTGTAATGGATGCAGGAACGACAGAGGCCTATAGGTTATGGTGGGTAGCAGAGCTGCGAGGTGTACGTGATCGCCCGACATAGCTATGATTACAGCAGAGAGAGATCATCTGCAGAGTTTAGTTCAGCAGCTCCAAACGCAGTGAATGAGGCAAGAGGATTGTTAGCGGTCATGGAGTCATGGTGATGAGAGACTAGAGGCTGAATTCCTCCATGCGAGGGAGCGTATTCATATGTTACAGGAGAGATTGGCAGATCAGTGGGCGGTACCAATAGCCGTGGTACCGTTGAGGACAGAGAGGCCTGGTGAGAGGCGTCGACGATCACGGTCATCACCTGGTGCGGGATGAGGCGTGAGGGTCCGAATAAATGTTATAGAGGTATAAGAATAAATAAGGATGCCGACCATGTGTCGATGATAGAGAAGATGTATTTGTTTAACATCTCAATAAACCGAATATGTATGTTGATTCGAGTTATGATAATAATAAGAATGTTTTCGTTTTGACTGTTGGTGTTTTGAAAAAGGATAAAAGAGGAATGTGATTAAATAGAAATACACAAAAATATTTATATTTACCACACATGATAGGTTATGGTAGGGGATGGTCGAGCTAACCTTGGGAGACCCCATGTCTCCGAAGTGCTGCCTACATAGCCCATTGCACAAAGCAAGGAGGGGCCTCAGACCGATGTAGTTCTCCCTTAGGACCAGGGAGAGGTGAATTTAGGTATGGTTAGGCAATTTGTTGGTTGGTAAAAATGTTGATATTAATATTGGTAAGGTAAGGTTGATGGTGTTGGTAATGAATTGGTGATGTTGTAAAAGGTATAAGGGAAGCGAAAGTTAGCCTACCCAAGTAGTAGGGAACCATGTCCTGATTAAGATCAACACACAATCCTAGATGCGAGGCAAAGAGGAAAGAATGCTCCGTAGGTGAAAAGAACTAAACAAACCACATAATAACGTAGAATGAGCTTGAACCCCTAGGTACCTTGCATAGACGAGAAGTCGATAGGTGAAAAGAGTTGTATAATCACAATATATCGGGTGTACGTCACGTCCCTTGAGTTGAAACAAATGGTGAGGTGAGGTGGATGGTATAGCTGAGGTACGGAGAACTTATTACAAAGTGAGTGTTCTGACGAAAGAGAACCTACCCTAAATAGACAAGTCCATGACTCAAAAGTTCTTTTGAATGAGGCTTTTATTTTATTGAATATAGACGATCGATCGATGCGGAAGTCTACAAGGGATATTGATTGTATTATTCTTTGAGGTCTTCACAAAGCGATCAATGCGAGAAGCTTCGATAAAAGGTCGACCATGTATAGCTGTCCTTCGAGGGAGCAAGTCTATTTATAGTAATAGATATGATTTTAGTGCATAGCTGTCCTTCGGGGGAGCAGACTATATATGATAGTAGCAATAGTTTGGCATATAGCTGTCCTTCGAGGGAGCAGTCTATATATAATTTAGATAGCTAGATGTTCTTTTGACGTGAAGCATCTAGTTTGTAGGAAGTTTGACTCAAGAAAATCCCATAAGAAGGTGTTATTTTAATACTTTGAAGTCATGGACTAGACTAAAAGGGGAAGGCATCGTTAAGGGAAGTGAGAATCAAAAGTGAGCTTGATTTTATTATGAGTGTAGGAAACAAAGTGTATGTAGTGGTAAATGAGCTCAAGGGACGAGCAAGAGGTAGATAAGAAGTGATGTAACACTAAATTCAACAAGAGAATGGTCGAAGATGCAAGGCATTATGGGTTCAGCTCAGTGCTTACCATTAAGCGAAGCTAAACGATAAGTACCTGATCCATAAGTGTGAGTGATTATATAAGGCCCAATCCAATTAGGAGCAAATTTTCCACGTTTACTCTTTTCCAGTTTGGTTACATGTTGATTCTCTTTGAGGACAAGATCACCAACTTTAAAGGTACGCTCATGAAGTCGCTTATCATAAGCACGCTTGATACGTTTTTGATAGATTTGAAGGTGATCGAGAGCTGTAAGACGACGTTCGTCAAGAAGCTCCAATTGGGCTAACCGCTCTTGGCGGAAATCATCGTTGGTGAGAATATCCTGAAGAGATATCCTGAGGGAGGGTATTTGTATTTCGAGAGGCAAGACAGCCTCGGTACCATATACCAAAGAAAAAGGTGTAGCATTAGTAGAGGTACGAATGCTAGTACGATAAGCCCAAAGGGCAAAGGGGATGTGATCGTGCCAATTTCTTCCAGACTCATTGACAACTTTCATGAGGATTTTGGTTAGGGTTTTATTAGAGGATTCGGCTTGTCCATTTGCTTGTGGATAGTAGGGTGATGAGAAGCTAAGTTTGATACCAAAGTTGTCACAAAGGTCTTGCAATAACTTATTTTTGAAAGATTTTCCATTATCTGTTATCAGGCGATGAGGAACACCAAAACGATGATAATGTGGTGGTTAATGAACTCTACAATTTTTTCTTTTTTGGTTGAAATGAGTGGAATAGCCTCCACCCATTTTGTGTAATATTCGGTTGCTGTGATAATCCATCGGTGACGTTGCGAAGAGGACGGGTGAATCTCACCAATAAGGTCTAAACCCCATTGTGAGAAAGGCCAAAGATCTCGGGTGACCTGTAGGGGGTGGCTAGGAGTATGTTGAAGGTTGGCGTGTTGTTGACACATAACACAACGCTTAACATATTCGTAGCAATCGTTATTGAGAGTAGGCCAATAATAACCAAGGCGAAGGATTCGTTTGGCCATGGCAAGGCCGCTAAAATGCCCGCCACAAATACCGTCATGTACTTGTTGGATGGTATGGGTGACCTCCGCACCGGTGAGACATCGAAGGAGGATGCCATCAAAGCCACGTTTATAAAGGAGTCCTCCCATAACAAGATAACGAGAAACGCGTTTAAGAAACGCGCGTTTGCCGGTACTAGTAAGGTCAGATGGGAGAACAGAGGTTGTAAGGTAGTCGTGAAATTGGTGATACCAGGTATCCTGTGAATTAACAGACACATTATTTATCGTACAAACAACCGAGGCTGAATAAGATGGGGCAAAGAGTTGTTGGACCAAGACGAAAATGTCAGAGTCAGTTGATGAAGCTGGAATTTGCGAGGCTAAGCAAGCCATAGTATCCGCAAATTTGTTAGTGGAGCGGGGAATGGTTTGGATAGAATAGTGAGTAAATAAGGCTAGAAGTGAATCCACGTAGTGTTTGTACTTTTGAAGTTCCTCATTTTTGCATTGGTAGATGCCCATAACTTGATTGACTACCAATTGAGAATCGCCAAAAATATTGATAGATTTGATACCTAAGTGTAACGCAACTTGGAGACCCAGAACAAGGGCCTCGTATTCCGCTGTATTATTAGTGCAAGGGAAATCGAGTCGGAATGAGAGAGGCATAGGCTCAGTGTCGAGAGGAATGAGAACAACGCCGGCTCCTCCGCCACGCTGGCATTTGGATCCATCGAAGAAGAGGGTCATTGGATACGACTCCTCCCTGAGTGAAAGAGTGGCGATGAGTTCGTCGGGGAATGTAAAATTGGTAAATTGTTCCCCTGGTAAAGGGGCTTCCGCAAGTTGATCTGCGATGGTTTGTCCTTTGATTGATTTCTGGTGGACAAACTCAAGGTCGAGGTCGGCGAGGAGCATGAGCCATCGGGTGATGCGTTGGTTTAGATGAGGTTTGGCATACATGTAATGGATGGGGTCCGTGTTGGTGATGACGAAAGTTTTGTGATTCAGAAGGTAGTGTCGGAGTTTGGTAGCCACGAATGATAGGGCTAGGCATAACTTTTCTACATGTGTATACCTAGTCTCATAGTCCACCAAAGTACGACTTATATAATAAACGGCTTGTTCTCGATTCTCAGAGTCACGATGTGCAAGCATGGCCCCTACAGCGTGGTCAGTGGCGGAAAGGTAAAGGTAGAAAGGGCGGTCGTCCTGAGGTGGGATAAGCACGGGTGGATGCAAGAGATAAGTTTTGAGAGCTTCAAAGGCTAGGTGGCACTCTTCGCTCCATTGAAAATCAATGTCCTTTTTAAGAAGGTGATGGAAAGGTTGACATCGATCCGAGAGTTGGGAGATGAAACGTCGGATAGATTGGAGCTTACCTTGTAAACTACGCAATTGTTTGAGATTGGTAGGTGGGGGCATTTCTAGGATAGCTTTGACTTTAGATGGGTCGACCTCGATGCCACGCAAAGAGACGATAAAGCCAAGAAGTTTCCCCGAAAGGACACCAAAGACACATTTCTTTGGTCAAGGGTGATGTAATATTGTAACAAAGCATCAAAAATAATGGTTAAAACATCGAGATGTTCACTACGATGTTTAGATTTGCCAAGAAGATCGTCGACGTAATCTTCAAGGATAGTGTGCATAATGTCATGAAAATGTAGGTCATAGCCCGCCGATAGGTCGCACCAAAGATTCTTAAGGCCAAATGGCATTACACGGTAAATGTAAGGTTCCCCAAGGAGTTATGAAGGTAGTTTTATGTTGATCGGCGGGGGCAACCAAAATTTGGTTATATCCCGAGAAGCCATCCATGAGAGAGAGCATCTCATGGCCTGCAGTGAGATCTACAAGTTGGTCAATGCTAGGCAGGGGGAAGTCATCCTTAGGGCAAGCGAGGTTAAGATCCCGGAAATCCGTGCATATCCGAAGTCCCCCCGTCGCTTTAGTGACAGGTACGATGTTAGAAATCCATTGAGGATAGTCAATAGGCAGAATGAAGGAAACAGAAAGGAGTCGTTGAAGCTCCTCTTTGACCAAGAGAGCAATGCGTGGATGCATTTTTCTCAATTTCTGTTTAATTGGCTTGGAATCAGGTTTTAGTGTAATGTTATGGATGGCAATGTCAGGATCAATTCCTGGCATGTCAGCGTAGGACCAAGCGAAAGCTTGGTTGCGAGCACGGAGAAAGGTAGTAAAGGTGACTTGTTCTGATGTGTTAAGGGATTGTCCGATCTTCACAATGTGAGGATCCTCCTCCGTGTGGATGTTGATTTCTATAGTAGATTCGTTCAGCATGGTTTGAGTTTCAGATGGTAAGGCGCGTTGAATATAAGAGTCATCCGCGCCAAGGTAAGTGAGGATGGAGTCATCATCCTGACACTCAACAACGTTAATTGAAGGTGAGTCCTCTTCAATCATGTCTGGATACAGAAGGGGGATAGAAGAGGGGTCCTCATTATCGCGTTGATAATTGAGAGGACCTAGGAAGATAGCATTTATGAAAAAAAAAGTTAGGAGGGATAGATTCGGGATCTATCGACTCTGTGGGTGACGAAGGCAAAATGGGTGATGATGGTTCGGTAGGGGTGACGTCGTTGTCTTCTAGAAGACAACTGACACGAGGTTCCTCCTGTGTAGGTGTTCAGGAAAACCGAGACCACTGCGATCATTGTGTTTGCGTGTAGTCACATGGGAATGAGTGTATGTCGGCCTTGTTCATAAAGACCAAAACCAAAGCCTTTCCAAGCACAGCGAGTCAAGAAGGTGAGGGTGAAACGACGATTTGTCAAGTATTGAAAATCGGATTGGAAGGGAACCACACCAAGAGGGGGTTCAGGGGTAATGGAGGATGCGTCAACACCCCCATACGTTAGGTTGGTGTGGCAATGGGGTGGTCCGTAAGAGATTACTTCCCCCACACGACGGTCATAGGTAGGATGTGCATGTACTGTCCGTACTCGTGGGGTATGGAAAGAACTAACGTTATATAGGCGATACTCCCCAACAGAAGGCGTTGAAAACATCTACTAAGGGGGGTCTCATGCGGTTGGGATGTTAGTCATGGAAGGGAAGTGGTTTTTGCGACGGTGGTTTCATCAATCAAGGCGTAGGTGCGGTTGAGGTGGATGGTTGAGGTACATTCAAGAGGATGGTTGGGTTGAATGAATGGGTGTCTTGATTGGTACAAGCACATCATTAGGGCGGTATAACATATTGCAGGTTTTAAAGGGGGGAGGATCAGCTTTTACGGTGTAGGACTTCCCCTCGTACTCAAATTTTATGCATCTATGTAATGTTGAGGGAACGCATCCCATAGCCCGGATCCAAGGGCGACCTAGCAATATATGTTTATATCGAACTCTCCTTCAAGGACATAGAAGAGTTCGGGTAAAGTACGTGGTCCTACCCGAATGTTGAGGATCACGGTGCCTAAGGTAGAGGTAATAGCATCATTGAATGACCGCAACATGATGGGATTGGCACACATGTAGCTAGAAGGGATATTCATTTGTTGGAAGGCTTTCAAGAGATGATGTTTAGCTAGCGCCCCATCAATCATAACACGACGTACCCGAATGTCCCTGACGTAAGTCGAGATGAAAAGGGTAGGTCGTGGATCTTCGTACCAAAGTCAACAATTTCATCTTCAGAGAAACCGATCGCGCAGCTTGCATGCAGACAGAGAAGTAAGTGGTTGGGAAGTGGGTTGTTTGGTGAGAGAAGCAACGTGATTGGGTGTTAGAATGGAGGCAACAGGTAGGGTTTCATTAGGTAAGACCTCGATCCCTTGAAGAATTTCAACGAGAGCTTGTCGATGAGATTCAAGTCTGAATGAGATCATATAGTGTCATTTTTATGGGCGATTGGTGAAGCTGTTTGATCATGGCTCGATGGGCAACTCCATTAGAGATGGGGTAAGCGGGTCCACGAATAACCACTTTGGGTGGTGGTGCAATCGGGATGCTGGATGGAGAAAGAGAGGACGCATGTGTGCTTTCTTTCGCTTTCTCGTTGTTTTTCTGCGCTCGAGTAGCAACACTAATCATATTAATCTCGTAGACCTGAGATGAGGAAGATGGTTGGGATAAATCATGGTCTTCAAGAGGTGGGGTTGTAATAATGATAGATCTTGGTGAGGCGGGGACAGATGGTATAGAGAGGGAATTGAAGCTAAAGGTCTCTCCCTTCGTAAGTTGTCTTTCTTAACCTTTGTATCTGGGAGAGGTGACTGACGAAGGATGGTTTTTAAAGCTTTGCATCCCTCCACATCATGTCCTGGTGTGCGGTGATAGGCGCAGATTTTAGACTCATCATAACCTATAGGTCGAGGTTTAGACGGGTCATAAGGTCTAAGTGGGGGTAGGGAAATGGTCGCATTCTCCACCAACATAGCAAGGATTTTGGCGTAAGATCCTTTGAGTGGGTCAAAATCGGAGGAGGATGAGGGTATTGGTTGTGCGGGTTTTGGTAATGTTTGGGCGTGGTTGGTTCGTACGGGTGGTGGTTTAGCCGAGGGGTGTTGACACGTGGTTTTCACTAAACGTGGTTTCTTTGGCGCAGAAGCTATATTCAGCTGGTTAGATGATGAGGCTACAGATGACGTGGTAGCGGGAAACAACCACGGAGAAAGGGGAGTGACAGAAAATAAATCCTTTGATGATGGAGTTCGTTTAGGGTTGATGGGTGGACAGGATACGTGGGGTGACAATGTTGATATACCCTTTGATCTCTGTATAGGTGCAGAAGGCGTAGGTCGTTTTGAAGAAAACGCAGGAGGTATGATATATTGATGCAAGGTGGAGGGATGAGGTCCCAATATGGAAGGTAGGTGTGACGATGATGGTTTTGATTGTGATAGAGGCACGGATTGAGTTTGTCTCCTAGGTGGCGGGGCGGCTTTATTTTTGGATAAATCGAGTCGCTTAGGCGGGTGCGTTAGACTGGGCATTGGTGAGGTCCCAAGTGTAGGGGAAGATTTGGTTAGGTTAATAGAGGTGGATGGGCTACTTGGTATAGATACGGGGGGTGAGAATGAGGACATAGGCATTTTGAGTTTCTGTAAACACTTAGGGTATATGGTAGAGGTGTCCGGATCGGTCACCTGCATTTGAGTAGAATAGGGGGTACTCAAACGTTCCCATAGGACTCGTCTATCTTCTGGAGAATGACAATCTTCAGGCATGAATTGTAAATTTGGTACGGAAGAAAGACGGGTTGTGATTCCAGTCCACTGTGGGTGTGATACAGGGGGTAGATGAGGTACTGTATCAATAGATATTAAGAGGTCGACCGGTTGTTGAAAAGATTTAGGCGATGAAGGACTAATAGGCAGGAGGGCATGTTTGAGAGGGTCTGTTATGGTTAAAGAATTTGGTGATGTTGGTGCAAGAGATTTCTCATCTAAGGATGTCAAAAGGAGTGGCGAGCCTTCCTCTTGTGCAGCAAGAGTGGTAGAAGGGGACGTTTGGGAAATAGATAAATTAGATAACATCCGTTCGCAGTCTTGTAGGGATGTGGTGTAAGCAGACTCATTGATGAGAAGAGAAGTCTGGGCAGTTAACTCTTTTATGGGTAAAGGAATGATTTCGCTTTGGCTTGATGGTGGTGAAGGAGGTTCGGACTCCTGTGTTAGTGGAGAGGCTTGATTCAAAATTTTCTCGATAGAGGCTTTTGGCTGGGAGTCGAAGACTGCATGGATCTCATGAACACTCTCCTCGGCTAAGATATCCTGGTTTACGTTACTGTTGGACGAGTGATTTGGGAATGGTTTGTTGAAGATTTTCAAATTTTGGTTGGCAGGGGCATTAGGATTATCGAGGGTTATATCACCTGCGTCAACCATTTCCTGCACTATGTTTTTCAACATTTTGCAGTTTTCATGACTATGTCCTTTTACGCGGTGAAAGTTACAGAAGTCATTTTCTTTGTACCAGGAAGGTATAGCGGGTAGAATCAAACCCGGAGTGGGGTTTAACAGGAGGCAAGGTGATAGCTCCGGCTTTGAGCAATTTTTCCAAGATGACACCATAAGTTTCTCCCAAGGGAGTGTAATTGATGGGCTCGGCTTTGTACTTATAGGTGGTTTTTGGTGGGGTATTAGACGGTGTTTGAGATTTGACCATCACCGCGTGGACAGCTCCTTTTGATTTTGAAGAAGTGGACGTGTGAGGAGTGGTGGTGTTTGGTTTATTGGTAGAATCTGGAGTTCGGAAATTGGGGTTTTTGTTGCGCAACCGCAATTTCTCTTCTTCTAAGGCTCGAATTTCTAGTTTCCGAGCCATGGTAAAGGCCTCATCAAATGTGCGGAAAGTTTGAATTTGAAGAGTAGGAGAAATGTGCTTAGCACATGCCCGCGTAAAAAGTTCGATAAGTTCAGCCTGAGGCAAGGCATATGTAAGTTGGTTGATAAGGCCCCGCCATCGTCCAACGAAATCTGCGATAGATTCGTCTTCGAATTGTCGGATGGCATAAAGGTCAGTGATAGATACTTTCTTGGCAATGTTAATGGAGAAATGATCCAAGAAAGATTGGGCTAGTTGGTTAAAAGAGAAGATTGAGTGCTGGGTTAAAGCACTGTACCACTCCAAGGCGGGTCCTGATAAGGACATGGGAAAGGTGCGGAGTAACAAGGCATCATCATGAGCAATCAAATAACAAGCATGTCTAAATGATCGCAAGTGTTGTTGAGGGTCCTCTTTACTGTTAAAACGGGTAAATTTTGGTAATTCCCATTGAGGAGGATATGAATGAAGGGGGACAGAAGGGTGAATAGGCTCCCGACAAACTTGCTCGTATGTCAAGGCGCTACGACCTCCTGAAACAGAAGCCTCCAGATTATGCATTTTGTCCATCATTTGTTTGATGAAATCCGTGGTTGGATGAGATGATGGTGCGGTTGTGGTAAACGGAGGCAAATTGGGCCAAGGGCCTCCACTGGACAATGGTGGGGTTAAGTGTTGATAAGGTATGGGGGATGAATATGTTGAGGCGACCGAATAGGGATGTCCCATATAAGATGTTGAGGTCACTGGATACGTGTATGGGAATGAAAAGGTAGGCGGAGCTTGAGAAGGAAAGCTAGTGTGGATAGGTGGCAGAGAGCAAGTCATGAACGGAGCAGTCTGCAAGAGAGATGAGGTAGGGGCAAATGGCAATGTAATGATATGTGGGGTCCAAGATTAACCAACGGAAAGCCAACTGAGTCGTATGAACCTCTCAAGCCGCCGGATTGGGAGACGGGGCTAAAGATGCAGAAGCAAGGCGGTGTTATCAAAGCGGAGTGGGAGCTAAATGAGCAGCTATACTAATAGGCATACCAACAAGGAGCTGACCATCAAAGTGTACGGTCGTGGGTATGAGACAAATAGTATCAGACAAAGTTGCTAGAATTAGCATCCGTAAACTTGGCAAAGTCCTTATCTCCCACAGAATTTTAGGAACCTCGCCGGTATCCGTAGGATTCCCCTGCGTAATGTGAAGGGGGTGATTCAGGCAAAGAAACAGAGCAAGCATGTGAAACCATGGCGGCGGCTTGCTTTCGAGTGATAACAACCATGGACAGGAGTTCACAGTAGGGTTTCAATCTGTCAGGAATAGAAACAAACTCAGACTGGTAAAATTGGTAGGTTGCGGGTTTGTGAATGGGAAAGACAGTAACCGATATCGGTCTAGTAACCGATGTCGGTTATACTATAGCCGATGTCGGTCAGGTAACCGATGTCGGTGTAAGAAGTCTGGGCTAACAAGATATAAAAAGGCTGCTAATTTGATTTTTAACAACGTTTAGTATACTTGTCCAATTATTGATCACGTAAGATGTAGTATGAGAAAGAAAAAGTAACTAAAAACAAGCAAGATGCACACGCAAATCCAGAGACTAACCCTAGGGTTAATTTTAATTATCATGGGCTTATGCCTTTAGACGTAGAATGATGTCAGAATCCTAAACAAAAGACTTAGGGGAAATGTCAAGTTTGTTTTGGCTTATAAGGTTACCTCAATCTAAGGAGGAATACCGCATGAAAAGGGGGATGTTTGAGCTGTTGTGTTAATTGTGAAGTGATTCGGTATGTGTTGTGCAGTGAAAGTAAGATTAATTTCTTGTCAATACCGTGGATATCACCCCCATGTGTACGACCTGTTACTTAATCTATGTTCGCTAGAATTGAAAACAACAAGCAGTAATGCAATGCACGTGTTTTAAACCCAAATCGAAAATGATATTCGATGAAGCAAAAGAGATGACTTTCACTAATGCGAGATGTAAAAGCAAAGCAAGTTCTTTTATCAAAATAATACAAAACCTTGTGAATATCTTTTAGAAGAAGAAAACAGCAAGTATACTCCCTATATGAAAGCAAGCAAGAAAGAAAGAAACCCAAAATGGGTCCCACCGGGCGTGCCAAAATGTTTCGCTCGGAATGTTTCGGCTTCTGGGAATAGAGTTGCTTCTATCCTTTCATTCCTTTTAGAAACAGATAAGGTTAGGGCTAGGAGGAATACCTGTTGAACGTCGAGATGGTGTGCGCGTACCGTAGAGAAAGATCAGGTTGACTGCGAAGAACTCCTTTTTGTCTTGGAAGGACTACCTGCAAATAAGAACACAAGACCACAAGATTTTGATTAGACAATAAATGAGGGAACTACCTTGGGCCCAGGAAATATAAAACTTCCTTTCGAAGGTGGTCAGTTCCCCTGCTAATATGAATTAACACAAAAGACTGTAAAATATCAATTAAATTGCTTCGTTGAGATGGGTAGGGAAAGGCTGTTTTTGGTTTAGTCACAATAACCGATACCTGGCTGGCCGATAACCGATATCGGTATGGTCTAGATCCGTAGGTTGGTTATTTTGTGGGGTGGTTGTGTTGTTTGGTAGTTGTGTTATTTGTAAGGCTGTATATAGGTGATATTAGGAAATAAGGTGATGAGAGGTAGATGAATGATAGTTAGATGCAATAGCACGCTGGGTAGTGGATCTAGGAATGGATTTGTGAGGATTGTGCTTCAAAAAGTCTAAGAAATGTTATTAAAGAGGACATGCAAGATGTAACTTACTGGTTATTGACGAAGATGCAGGTCCAAGAACTCTGATGACAAAGGCAGAACTCTAGGTAGGATGGCTTGGACAAAGTAAGATGAAATATCTCCTCCCGATGATCACCGAGTATCACGAGAACTCGCTATTCCGTTGCAATCTTGGGCTTGATCTCCTTTTGCTGCAACTCTCCTTGTCTCTTCACTCATCTCTGCTCGGCCAAGTGAAGATCCGAATGCTCTTGATCACTCCCAATGATCTCTCGTTGATTCAAAAATCCTTCGACCTTGTTTTTGGTTAGGGGAGCCCATTTTACAGGGAACCGATGGCGGTTACGTAACCGACGGCGGTCGAGTAGGAACCGGCATCGGTAAGGAAAAAGTAGGCTATTTTTAGTAAAATAGCCCACCTTCCCTGCTTTTCTCCCGAGGGATTAGTTGCGGGCTTGGTCAAGTGACTAGAATGTCGGTTTTGGGTGCGAGAAAGGGGTCCTTAATCATGGGTGTAGGTGTAGACCAAGTTATAGGTCTTAATTAGGTTAGTTTAGGGTTAGGACTAGGTCACGATGAGGTGGCAAAATGAGGTGGCAGGTGAGGTGATGTGGATTTATCAATTAATAAATAATTGTGTAAGGTTTAGGTGATGAGGTTAGGATACGAAATGAGATGCGGGTCACAAAGGGGTCGTAAGACACAAATTTGGTGTCTGGTGGCACAGTGCCCTAATGGTGGTGCAAGTGCCCTTAGATCATATGCGTGCACACACAAACACCCAAAAACAAGTATGCATGTATGCATATAGGCTGATATTTTAGTGCACACATATGACATGTGTGCACACGCATACACACCACATAGTAGTGGACACACAAGGGCACACACATGCAAGTACCAGGCGATGGCGCGAGTGTCCATAAGTGGATGCACACATGCACATGCACCAAAAGGATGGTGCACATGCCATAGGGTGCACACATGCCCCAAAGGGCACGTAGGCACATTAAGTAGATGGAGGAGAGATAGAAAAATGCCAAAAATGATGGCATTTAGAAGAAAATTAGGATTTTTGGGTTAACCCTAAAAATGATAGGTAGAACTTAGAAGAAATGTTAGTAGCTGACAAATGGAATGATTTTGCAGAGACATTTTCCTGTGCTTCAGACACATGAGTGACATTCATGCATAGCAGAGCTAGAGGGGAGCATGCATAGACAAGATCGGTACATGGTGGTGATACTCCTAGAGGCGGTGGGCCTAGGCCCGTATCCCAAATGCCTTATTACTTTGGATCACGGTCTACTGACTGCATTGGCTGAGCAGTGGCACACAGTGAGCCAGTGTTTCAAGCTCCCTACCGAAGAGATGACAGTGACTCTAGAGGACGTGTGGTGGATTCTCCACATACCTATCCTAGGCTCGTTGATCAAGTATATGAGCGACCTTGGGCGGATCAGGGCGGCGGTCAATGACTTGTTTGACAGAGATGATATACCGCATGATGGCATGATAGTTTCATTACATGAGTGCATAGCGGATCCGACACTACACTAGGGGCCATTATACGTGATGTCACTTATCAGTGGGTTTTTTCTCACTGATAAGACCAGGACATCCTTCCCTAGGGGTTTGATGACATTAGTGCACATGATTTTCAATGGCATGCACTCTGCTGGGGCTAGTGCATACTGGCACATATGTATTGGGACCTACATCGATTACATACCACCATCAGAAGATGGTGGGGCCTACCTCTTTACTACATATTTGGTCATGGGACCACATAGCTATTGGGCACCCTGTAGGTACATTACATGTCGAGTCCCAGAGGAGCCGTCATATATGGCTTGGGTTTCAGTAGGTGACGACATACGAGGTCACCTAGGTAGCTTGTACTAATATCGATGAGAGTTTGATGAGCTATTAGGCTAGGACATTATATCTCACGCCTTACAGGTAGATATAATGGCCATAGAATGCAACAGAGTTCGGGGTTTTTACGGTGGAGCACTTCCTTCTCGGTAGTCACAGCTACATTATTGAGCTATCTGAGTAGACCAATGTCGGCGACAAGCAATGGGCATGGTGCGGGGGTTCCACGAGTTAGATTTTGGTATACTGCTAAGACTGCGAGAGGTGGCCATAGGGCTACACATACATGTAACCGAGCCAAGTCCATATTTTTATATGTGGTACCACAGGTTTGGGATCCATCTCGACAGTCGAGAGATGCAGGCAGCCTTGCTAATTATATGGACTAGTATGCTACTATTTTATGATGATGGTTGACTATTCGAGAGGAGACACTGGGTAGCAGTACTCAACCACTTTGAGAGCCTCATCATAAAGCAGTGACAAGAGGAGGATGCGTAGCATGCATCCCAGATGATCCATTTGTGAGGTTTCCACATGATGAGCGGGGTGTAGCACAAGTGCGGGGACCAAGGCCATAGGGACCAGTATAGGCACTTGAACAGGTTCCTCAGCTTAGATTACAAGAGTAGGGATAGTCCTCTAGACTGGTACAATGACAAGCCCCTGTGGTGCAGCCAATGGCACAGATAGCCACCTTCAACAACAAGAGCTTCCGTAGGCCATAGCTAATAGAGACCAAGCTCGAGCCCGGACTTTAGCATGGTGATAGTAGAGTGGGATCAAGCTCGAGACTAGACTAGCCCAGGAGGTGATAGTGTTATTCACTTTCAGCAGATTTGGCAAATGGAAGAACATATGGCTTAGGTGACGAGCCTATATATGAAAGAGGGGGCCCAACTACAGCCTATGATACTAGAGAGAGATAGGCTGAGAGCAGAGCGAGTAGTGGGTCAAGCCAAGCTTGCCCGAGCATCAGTAGAGATAGCATCCTTCGATGCACAGATGGCATAGTAGTGACAGCTCAAAATCATAGAGATCTAGCTACTGACATAGGGTAGAGCATCCTACTATAGATATTTATATTATGAGTCGATTTCGACTAAGCGGCGGGCACCTTCTTATAGCCAGCAGTTAAGTAGAGGGACCAGGTCAGAGAGGCCTCAGGCCTCAGTGGAGCAGCCACAGGGGCATTCTGTGAGACCAAGTGATGCTCATGCTATGCCTCCACCATGGGATAGACCAGCCAGCCCATCTGAGGGCTCGAGTCACCCTTGATGATTGTATTGATACATATGCCTCTTGATGAAGGCTATGAGCAGCTTGTGCTTGATGTACAACATTCTTTATTGTATAGCAGTTTTGACATATGCCTCTGATGAAGGCCTTTTGATGTATAGCAGTGATGTATATCTATTTTTGATACAGATATACCACACACATGTATATATGGACATTTTTGACATGACACATGTGTTATGAGATGATGGACATTGTTTGTTATTTTTGATTGAGTATATGGATATATAGATGTGTTTATGATGTTAGCTGATTTGATTTCACATGTATATGTATCTTGATTTTGATGTATCACATGTGCTTTGATTTCTAGATGATAGATCTATAGATTATATCAAATGTATTTGCTCATGTGATGTGCTAGACTTAGTGGACGGGATGATATGATGATATGGTGTGGGGGGATAGATTTTGATATTTTCGATCCCTCTTGCCCCCATTTGATGATATGATATGTGATGACTAGCTTAGCATTCATGTATGATGTATACTTAGCTTTTTCTTGATATATGATGTATAGATGATGTTAGATGTGATGATATTGATGGAAATATGATGATGTGATAACAAAACGATGCACATGCAACAAGCAAACACAATCAAATGCTAACAAAGAACATAATGAACCAATACAACAATGTATCATGATTCACCAGCATGCAAAAACACACTTCAATATGCACAAGTAAGAATAAATCTGATCTAATCAAGAAAATATGAATCCTAACAAAGTATGTCTAAGCAACAAACAATACAAATGTACAAACATGAAGCAACTATACAAGCAATCAAGCAAAGCAAGAAACAACGCAAGTAAACTAAAGTGAATGTTTTTGCAAGATTGTTTTTGTGAAACAATTTTCTATTGTTTAGGGTTTTTGTGAAACAATTTTCTATTGTTTTGATTTTTGTGAAACAATTTTCTATTGTTTTTATTTTTGTGAAACAATTTTCTATTGTTTAGAGTTTTGTGAAACAATTTTCTATTGTTTTGATTTTCGTGAAACAATTTCTATTGTTTAGAATTTCTGAAAATTTTGAATGTTTTTATGTTTTCCGGTAGTTTTATAGAGCTATGCATAGGTAACCAAGAAAGCATGGATGCCCCCAACGTTAGATAGGGAATATACAAGGGCAAATGCCACATGCTTATAAACAAGAAGGTGAAGTCACAGAAGTGCCCCTAGTATGAGATGGGGAATAGAAAAATACCATGCCCTCACAGATAAATAAAAGGAGACAAAGAGCGAATCAAGGCTTGACAAGATTGGGCTCATAGGGAATCTCAAAGGTAGATGCAGAACTAGCCCTAGGCTAAGTAAAAGTACCCTCCAGATGCAAGATGCTTGTGAACAACGAATCCTCCCAAGGCACTAGAAACTGGTTTTCACCCAAGGACCTATCCAAAGTGCCACAATTGTGTGGTTTTCACTTATGGATGACCTATTTTCTCTTTTTATTTTTCTCTTATTTTAATTTTTTTGTATTTTGATTATTTTTACCCTATTTTTATTTTTCTTTTTTATTTTCATGCCATGTTTAAGCATAGAACCGCTTAAGGTGCATGGCATTCATGGGCTCGCATGAGCTCATCACCATTGGGGTGAGCAAGTTTGTATGCTCCTGTGTCATACTTGGCCACGATAACATAAGGTCCTAACCAATGCGGTTTGAAATTTCCTTTCTTTTCTCATTCTGCCCTTGTGTTGAATTGATTCTCCTTCATGACCAAATCACCAACCTCAAACTAACGAGGTATGATTCTTTTGTTGTAATTTCTGGAGACTCTATTCTGATACACTTTGAGGTGATTTAAGGCATGGATGTGCTTCTCATCTAGGAGCTCTAACTCTGCCTAGTCTAGCCACTCGGTAATCTTCATCTTTATCTAGATAATCCCTAAGAGAGATTCTTAGGGAAGGAAGCTCAATTTCTAATGGGATGATAGATTTTGTTCCAAATACCAGGGAATATGGTGTCACACCCGTAGGAGTGTGAATAGAGGTCCTGTAAGCCCAAAGAGCTGGGTGGATTTGCAAATTCCAATTACGACCTATCTTACTTACCATCTTCTCCATTATTCACACCAAAGTCTTATTAGTGGCCTCAGCCTGTCCATTGCCTTGGGGATAATATGGTGTAGACCATTTTAACCTGATTTGAAACCGATGGCTAGAGATCCTTTACCATTTTATTCTTGAATGATTTTCCATTATCAGTAACAATGGCTACAGGAATGCCATACCAAAAAATAAGATGATTCATGATGAATTTGGAAATCTGAGCTCCCATTACATAGGTCAAAGGGATAGCTTCCACCCACTTGGTAAAGTATTCAATACCAGTTGTAATGATGTGGGTATGGCCATCAGATGAAGTAGGGGTAAGCTTCCCTATTAAATCAAGTCCCCATTTAGAAAATGGCCATGGGGTGGTGATGGGTTACAATGGTTGTGATGGAGCATGGATGAAATTTCCATACTTTTGACAAAGTACACACTTCCTTACATAGTTGCAATAGTCGGTTTCCATGGTAGGCCAATAGTAGCCTACTCTCAACATTTTTTTGGCTAGAACCATTCCATTAGTATGTGCTCTGCACACCCCTTCATGCACCTCTTTAATCGCTTAGACTAACTTTGTCATATTGAGACAATGTAACAAATTCCCATCATAGCCATGACGATAAAGCGTACCTCCTAAAAGGGTATAACGGGCTATCTGGAAAATTAGGACTTTTTCTCATAATAGGATATGTCAAGAGGGAATGTGTTGTCTTTGAGGTAGGTAAAGATGGGCTCATACCATGGGGAATTGGGACCAACAACATCACAAGCTAGATAGGATTCTGGCATGTCATACGTAGGCTAGTGTAGATTTTCCACAAAGAATGGCATGTCATTACTTTCCGGTGGAATGTAGAGCATAGAACCCACTATTTCCATAGCATCTACAGATCTATTTTGTGCTCTTGGAATCTATTCAAATGTGATGCACACAAAATACTCTTTCAGAGTTTCTACCAGCTTCTTGTAAGGGATGAGTTTCTCATCCTTAACTTTGTATTCATCATTAACTTTCTTGATGATTAACTAAGAGTCACCAACAATCTTAACATGATGAATGTCCCATTTGATGGTGAGCTTCATCCCTTGCAATGAGTGCCTCATACTCTATGATATTGTTCATGCAAGGAAAACCAAGACAAAAATCTTGAGGTATGGGGTCGTCAGAAGGAGTAATGAGGACCACACCTACCCTGACCATGAAAAGTAAAAGACCCATCAAATTGTATCTTTCACACATGCAGATTCTTCAATGTATAGTAATGAGGCATCTGGTAGATCTAGATTCAAAGGTTTAGTGCCTTGTAAAGGTGCTTCTGCTAATTGATCAGCAAGTACTTGTCCCTTGACTAACTTTTGATGCAAAAACTTCGATGTCAAATTCACTTAGTAGAATGATCCAATTAGCCATTCTACCGGTGAGGGCAGGTTTAGACAACAAGTATTTGAGTGGGTCAACTTTTGATATAAGCTTGGTTTTGGTGTTCAATAGATAATGATGAAGTTTTTGAAAGGTAAAAACTATAGCCAAATAATCCTTTTGATTTGGGGATAGTTGAGCTCATAAGCGATGAGAGTATGACTGAGGTAGTAGACTACTTTTTATTTGTGACCAAGGTCGTATTGGGCGAGAAATACACCAATAGCAAATTGAGTAGTAGAGATATAAAGTAGGAGTGGCTCACAAGAGTTGGAGGCATGAGGATAGGTAGATTGGCCAAGTATTGCTTAAGTAAGGTGAAGGCCTGTTGTTGCTCTGGTCCCCAGATAAAGAAAAATCTTTTTAAGTAGGTGAGTGAATGAATGACACTTATCGATAAGTTGGGAGATGAAGCGGTGAATAGCCTATATTTTCCCGCAACCGCATGAGTTGCTTAATGTTTTTAGGAGGAGGCATCTTAGTAATAGCAGACACTTTAGTAGGGTCTACCTCAATTCCCCTTCTTGATACAATGAAACCCAACAATTTTCTGATAGCACACCAAACACACATTTCTTTGGGTTTAGATGGACCTTGTACTCTCATAGGTGCTCAAAGATATGCCAAAAAATAGCAGGGTGATCTTCCCTTGTCTTATATTTTCTCGAGGATATCATCCACATAGTCTTCCATGATATCATGGAAAATTACCATCATTTCCCTTTGATAAGTAGCTCCTGTGTTTTTAAGACCAAACGACATTACCTGATAATAGAAGGTACCCCAAGGAGTTGTAAAATTCATCTTGTGTTGATCTTCATCGGCTATCTTGATTTGGTTGTAACCTAAAAATCCATCCATAAGAGATAGCATCTCATATCCTGTTGTTGAATCCACAATCATATCAATATTTGGCAATGGAAAATCATCCTTAGGGTATGCCTTATTTATGTCCCTGAAATTTGTGCAGATTCTGATCCCAATAGGATTTTTCTAGACAGGACGATGTTGGATATCCATTTAGAGTAATCAATGGGCTGAATGAATCCTACCATAAGAAATATTTCTAATTCCTCTTTAACTAGGAGAGCCACCCTTGGGTGCATCTTTCTGAGCTTCTGCTTAATAGGCTTAGCGTCTGCATGTACAACTAAGTTGTGCACAACCAAAGTTGGATCTAAGCCTGGCATATCCTTATAGGACCATGCGAATACATCTATAAACTCCTATAGCAACATGGTGAATGTTTTTTGTTCCCGTGCTAAGAGTGAAGCTCCCAATTTGACTATTTTTGGGTCCTCTTCTATGCCAATGTTTACATCGATAGTCTCCTCTACTAGTAACTTTGACAAGTCCTCCATACGCATAGGATCGGGAGGAAGGTTGAGATCTTCATCCAAGGATGTCTCCATGAGATTTTCATCCTTGGCATGGTCACTTTTATTGTCCTTTGATTTTTTTCACATGTTTGTCTACCAGTGCCTCAAAGAGGTTTTCACTGTGTGACTTGGACTTTGATTTTTTTTGAGGCTTTACATTGGAACTTTTTCCCTCGCTTTTCTTAGATTTTCTTGACCACATGTATCTAAGTCAATATAGAAGCCCTTTTTGTGGTCTCCAATGGGGATTGTATCCCGAATGCCCATGAATTCTACAATAGCTTCATCATTCTCAAATAGATCTAGTGACATATGACGTTGTTGGTCCCATTCAACAAGGGAAGGGTAAACAAGGTCAAGTGTAGGTTCCGTAGGGGTTATGGTGAGGATAGTGGTATTCATGAATAGGTTTGTGGAGGCAAGATCCTTGTATTGGCTACAATGGGAATCTGTATCACTATCTAAATAGTCATAGCTATCCTCATGTTCAGAGCAGGTAGCATCTTGATCATTGGGATGTGCCCCATAAGGGTGAATTCCAATGTTGTACCTTTCTATTTTAAAATGTGGGAGAGGCACCGAGTTCTCATTTTCCTTGCTCATTCCTTCCACATCCTAGGCCCTTGTAGCCCATGGAGTACATCATTCGACTAGATTTCTCATATTCAGGGGTTTGGTAGTAGGTTGGTTGAGTATCTTCTGGGACCCAAGTCATAGGTGGATCCAATAATTTTTCTTCAGCTAGCAAGCCTCTAGGTAAAAATGACCCAATAGTTTGCTCATCTCTAGGTCATCTGAAATGATAGTTGGGTCAACCTCTAGTCTTAGGTGATAATGAGAGGTCTAAAACTAAGAGGGCTTGTTGCACATTATATTCTCCACATCCATATTCCATAACCTTCATCTCCCATGAATCAAAAGGAGAAGTTGATGTAGAGGCACCATGGGTGTAAGAATTGAGAGAATCGAATCTACTTAGGACTCCATGGCTTCAGATTGAAGAGGAACAACTATATCGGTGGAGGGACATGCATAGGTACCCTTACGTGCAAAACTATTGAGAGCTCTATAGTGAGTGAAGGGCTCTGAATCTCCTTGTATTGTGATAGTGTGTCCCTCATGCTTCATTTTAATGCATTGATGGAACATTGATGGCACGGCTGCATGGCATGAATCCATGGTCAACCTAGAAGCATATTGTATGGGAGTTCTAAGTCCAGGACATGAAACTTTGTGTGATGAAAAGTAGGACCAACTTCCATGGGAAACATGATTGTGCCCGTTGACTCCCTTTCCGCATTGTCGTAAGTGGTTATGGTAATAATGTTTGACTTGAGGTCTATTTTAGTATTTCCCGCTTTCTTAACCAACTTCAAAGCATGAATATATTAAACTCGATCCATTTTCCACAAGAACCCGTTTGATCTTCTGTTGGTAACAAATAACTCAATATTACAAATGTGCTCGGTTGGGGCCCTCTAATATGTGTAGGATTCACTTAGTGGCACTCCTGAACCCCAAAGAGTTTGGTAGCACACGTAACT
>CM031239.1:741984262-742089767 GCA_018340775.1 Taxus wallichiana var. yunnanensis
GAAGAAGAATTATCATACCTTTCTTGGAGCCAAGAAAACCATTTTCAACCTTCTAGGCATACGAAACTAGCTATTTTCACCTTATCCATGTTTAGCCTTCAAGACACCACCGTAAAGGAGTACAATTTTAACCATACACTCGAGATCATGCCAACAATTCCATAAATGAGGTGTAAATACCATCATACCTTATTTCTTGAGGATATACCATAATGTTATAGACCTAGAACAAACATGCCAATGCACTTTATCTTGCCATCATTCAATCCCAAGGACTCATTTCCCTAAACAGACATCTTAGTGTAATTTGACAACTATTTCAAGCTACTGACAAGTCATTCATGCTTTGAATCAACATAAAATCACTTCCTCTAGACTGAATACTACCATATCTAGTATAAAATGTCATATTCATGCATCTTACCTTGTTTACTTGGCTAGAAATCACTTTGAACACTTTTTCCCTACCCTACTGACATCTTCTCGAGTCTTAGACAATTCTATTTATTTGAAATATAACAACTTTGAGCCTTAACATACATGAACCTATAAAACCACACCTCATAAGCCTTGAGAAAATCATTTTCACCCTTTTGGAGGAACTCATACATGCTCCCCTTGATTTGACTAGGAATTTTGAGTTCTTAAGCAACCGAGACACTGTAGGAGCAATTTTTCTTGTCACTTTAAGAACCGAGCTAACCTCAAGCTATCATGTTACCTCCAACTCACCAAATTAAGCTTTAACAAGTCTAAAAAGTAACTTTAAAACACAAGAACTCACTTAAAGTGCCTTGAAGGAGCACACATAAATACTTGTTATAAAGGCTCACTTCATACATATGCTTGACTTTGAGAGAACTATACTTTGCATGGTGACCTACGAGGTCTTGATTTAACAATATTGACATAATAATGACTTAAAGAACCAAATTTTTATATTCTTCTTAATAAAATACCTTTATTAATCTTAGTAAAAAATGTAGACATTGAATCATCTCAAAAAAACTACCATTCTACCATATTGAGCACCTCTGAGGCCTGCAAACAATGATACTCACGCCTTAACATATATTGTACATGTAAAATACATCTTGCACATGACCAAAATAAGGGAAATAGTCATGCATAGAGACACACATGGTCAACTTCAGATTCTTCAAGACTTTTATATCATTTTTTAAAATTAAGTCGCCTTACCTTGAGCTTTAAACACATCCAAAATGATGAAATCAACTTCTCTTACCTATAGATAGCCAATTGCGGATCAAGACATGAATAAGGACCACACAAGCTTCTTCATTCCTTATATAACCATCCAATATACTTTAAAGCATATATACTAATTCAATTTTGTAAATAATTGCTCCATGGGACTCGAGATCCATCTAGAATGGTGCACACTAGTGTTCATACTTGTAGGTGTACATTACTTCTTCACACAGATTCGGTGGTTCTAAGAATCACAAGAGGTATAAATGTACCTCATCATGATTTATTCCATCATCAAATGACCATAACAAGAATCTAACACTCCTTTCCATGTCAATAAAATTACGAGAATAAACAAAACTCTATGTACCTTCTTTTCACCATCAACGAGCTCATTCACATTCTACTAGCCCATGTAAAAAGATAAACACACCAACATTTTAAAGCGAGATACCTTTATGAGGACCTTAACTTGAATTTAATATCCATTTAAGCATATATTCACATCCATATGTCTTGATGATACATTCCAAAAGTAGCATTCCCATATTTAAAAACACTTCTTCTCAATTAGGACTTTTAAGCACAAAGACTACCTCCCCGAACTCTGTCACATATTTCTATGAATGTAGAAAATCTCATAGCCTAAAACCAATTTAATCCTTTATTCCACCTTATCTATATTATATGTACAATTTTTTTAGCATTTGAGACCATCATTTGGTCATCCAAATCTACCTTTATCTTTAAACCACTCATAATGCACAATGAAAACCCAAACTAGACAAAACATTCACAAAAATACCAAAATTGATTTTATGGACAAAAAGATTTAAGAACACCACTATGACAACATGATAGACTACTTGACATCATGAAATTCACACCATATACCTAGAAAACCAAGAAATCCTTGACACAATGCAACTAAGAGGAATGAAACCAACTAATAGATGCCAAAATGACATATCACACATCATGATACCTTATTACTGAACCCTTCAATAATTCTCACACATATTGAAGAAAAATTAATGTATTAGAATCATGTAATTTGGGCTTATGATAGACTCAAAACATCCACTTGATTTATACTACCCATCTTAATATGACTCAATACAACAACATCTATCACCATCCACAAATGACTCATTAGAGACATTATATTTATGGCGTAACACATACCTCTTATATGATGACCAAGACATCTTACAAACACACAACAATTGTCAACTTCCTTGGAGAGGATATATCTCATTTATTTCTCCCTAACACACATTTTTAGACCAGCCAAGATTTATCAAGAGATGAGATCATGGAAGAGGTTTTGTTAGTATATCAACCACTTCCTCCTTTATAGACACATGCTCCAACTTGATGCAAATATTTATTGCATGATATCTTAGGTAATGATACTTAATAGGAATGTGCTTTGTATTAGAATGTAAAACTAGATTCTTTATACACTTATTACACTAGTGTTATCACATAAAATAGGTGTAGGTCCATCACTCTTGATCTTATAATCTTCCAAGGTCTACCTCATCCACACAACTTGAGAACAACAATGAGCGAAACAACATACTCACTTCACAAGTTGAGAGTGCCATAAGATATTGTTTCTTACTTGACCAAGAAATAAGACATTCTCTAAAAATATGCACCACCACTAGTACTCTTCCTATCATCCATACTACCTACCCAATCAACATCAGAATAAGCCCTCAATTCAAAGTTTTACTTCTTGGATACCAAAAACCAAACTCAGTAGTTCCTTTAAGGTATCTAAGGATTATTTTCACTTCAAAGATGTGACTCTCTAGGATCCTCTTGAAATCTTCCAACTAGACTAACAAATTGCACAATATCAAGTTTTGAAATGCTTGGCATAAAGTAGGCTTCGATAATGGATCTATAATCATATTGATTCACCTTAGGAGAATCATCTTCCTTGTAAATTTTGCATCATGTAACCATAGGAGTACCAACAGGTCTATAATCATCCATTTGAAACTTCTTAATCATTTCCTTGATATACTTGGATTGAGAGATGAATATACCTTTATCAGATTGACTTACTTGAAGTCCAAGGAAGAAAGAGAGCTCTCCTAACATAGACATCTCAAATTATTTCTTCATAGCTTCAGACAAAATTGTGAGTCATTTGATCACTACCTCCACCAAATATAATATCATCCACATAGACCACAACAATCAATAAATGATCTCCTTCAATTTTGATATACAAGTTGCTATCAACTACACCTTTCTTGAAACCCTGATCAATCAAGTATTTGTTAAGCCTTTCATACCAAGCTCTAGTTGCTTGTTTTAAATCATAAAGATCCTTATCAAGTTTACAGTTGTTTTGTTGGTCGTCAAAAAGGAACTTCAAGAAGAGCAATAGTTAGGGGACAAGAAGTCCCTCCTCTTTAATGGGAGAGGTTCCCTTATTTAGAAATGAACCTATTTACACATGTACAAAGTGTGGTTTCACTATGGAACTTGGATATCATAAAAGTGTTTCCTAAATAGATCACCAATTACAAAAGGATAGAGGAATGAAAATGTGAAAATAAGCAGAAAGGCACCATCCAGAATTATAGATGACAAAATAATTCCTTATGCGTGCAAGAATACAGTGAATTGGAATAAGATCATTTGTACCCACATTAATAAGATGAAATTTGAAAAGACACACAGTTCTATGAATAACATCTACAAGAATACAAAGCTTCTCAGCATAATGTAGACAAATGATCTAACAATATTTAATGGATAGCTTACGAATAAAAAGAATCAGATAGACAAAGAATGGAAATCCTTCTGTATTGATTTCTTTATGATTTCTTTACACTTTCAAAAATAAGCCAAGTTCTCCCTTTAAAAATGGCGAGGAGAGGCCATTATATAGTTTACAAATTAGTTATCCTTGGTAACTACTTCTTTTAACTAATGTTTAGTTAGAGGGCTGCTAATCGCAATTACCCCAACTAATTACATTAAATCCGAGAAGAAAGGAAGAAAAGAGAAGAATCAGGAGAAGAAGACAGGTGATCATGATTGAGAGGGGCCCACTTTAAGGATCCCATTTGTCTCAAATCTTTTCAATGCCTCTGCTATGTCTCTGCCTCGTGGGACTGATGTGTTGGCAGTGGACTGAGTCCAAAATCCGAGGCACTTCTCCATTTCTTTGTCAAATTCGACATGAGTATGATAATCTTTATTCGCCTCCTCAATAGCAGACTGGAGAGAGCAGATCTCCTTTATCTTTTCTTTGGAAATAGACTCCTCCCTGAACAAATTCTCTTTGACAAAAGCTCTGAATTGAGCTTTGATTTCTTGTAAAGAGAGAGGCACACCAGAAGTCTCATCATGGAGATGGCAATGTATATCCTTGAAGGTAGATACAACTAGAGTCTTGAAGGCCTCACCCTTCTGCCAGCTATTTCTTAACTCTCCCAAAGCCTCCTCCAGCACCTTGATTTTCCATTCCACGCTGTATACCCATGACTTTGACAAGTTATCTTTTGCATCATCGAAGACCTTGCTTGCCATCAAAATATTTTCATCAGCCTGTCCCATAAGGCGAAGGTCTACTATGCAGCTGCTCTAGAGTTTGAGTTCTTTATCTATATTCCCAATAGTGGAGGAGAGCTTCTGTTGCAAATTATTTACCTTCTCATTGAGTTTGAAGGCTTCTCCAATGAAATTCAATCCTGCAATGAGCATGTCATCCACCATGGCCTCCATAGCCCTTCCATAGATGGAATACTTGTGCATATCTTTGATACTCTACACCTCATCTTGGCTGAGAATCACAGGTGGTGGAAGAGTAGTCAGTGGGGTAGGATCTAAAACTTTATCCTTGGATAGCAGTGACTTGATGAAACTTGTAAGAATCTGGGCCTACTCCTCCAACTGCTCTATGGTTTGTTGTCCTTTCTCTACCCTCCCAATGACTCTAGTGACTGTTTCCTGAAGATTGTGGATCTCACCTTCAGGGGTAGACTCTCCCATGGGAATTCTTGAGAGCTCAAGGTCGGATGCTTGCAAATCTTGCTCTGGCTTGTCTACCTTAGGCTTGGCTATCTCCAGGAATTGTTGGCCCTGAGCATCAGACACTATCCTGGAGGTAGTTCTGGATTTTTTGTGAGTAGGAGGAGTAGTGCCTAATAAGGCCACCACAACATCAAAATTGGGTCCCGAGATTGGGAGGAAGACTTTCTCTTCCTACTATCAACAAGAGGCTGCACCCATGCAAAAGAGGAGAGGAAGAAGAAGGTGGGGCAAGAGGCCAAGAGACAGAGAACTCATGGCACCCAAGGTTTGCACTGCTGTTGCCTCTAGTTGGGATATGAGTGGAGCGCTTGGGGCTTCTGGTACAGAGGAGTCACTAGCACCTGGAAGCTCAGTGCTTTGGACCTCCTTTTCTTTATCCATGGGGGCTTCTGGAGTGCTTGTAGAGACCGGCACTTCACTCTCCTCACTTTCACTGAGAACAATGATGTTCTCTGGGCCTGAGGGCAACTCCGTATGCTTCCTTAGGGGATCTTCCTCCATGGCTCCTTCTTGACTTCTCTGACTTTCTTTTGGTATACCTGGGTGGATGAGGAAGGAGTGGAGACTGTGGGACCTTGAGTTGATGAGGCAGGAGGGGTCTGCATAGGTGCTCTCGAATCAGGTGACAATGCCTCTTTTCTTGGTGTTGAGGTGTCTTTGGAGGACTCACCTGAGTGCCTTCTGAGTTCACGAACTCTCCTGTCAAACCAGATTTTGGTTCTTACCAAGACGGGAGCTAGGATTTCCGCCAGATCGTCCTTCTCCTTTTTGAACCAATCCAAATCCTCCAAGGGAGTGTGTTTGACCACGTTGTCATACTCATATGAGTACAGGTCAGAATTATCATCCTGGAGCCCTTCAGGAACTTGGTACAGGTTAAGCTCTTGAATTAGTTGAAGAGAAAATCTGCCATAATGCCTCCTTCTTGCTTCAAAATCATCAACACAGTCAGCCCAATAATCTTCTGTGTCTGCCCTATGATGATAAGTGATCTTGATGTTCTGCTCAATAAACTTCTTCAAGTCAAAACAAGTTCTTGGCCTGAAGAAATGGACAGTGATGGGAGCTAGGGCTCTTTCTATGTTTTGTGCATCTAGAGCCATTTTGCAGGTGTAGTTTCCCAAAGTGATGGGGAAGTGCAAGCCAGTAATTTTCTTATCCCTACAGGTTCTATGCAACTTGTCCAATTGCCTGCATACTTCTATTAAGGCCATTTTATCATTACAGAACATGGGGAGCTTGAGAGGGTGCTCTCATAGCCAGCAAGCCTTATATAGGAAAATTTTCTAAATTGGATGAAGTAGGCACCGTAGTGTGATATCAGATTCATAGCTTCATCAGAAAATCTCCTCGCTGTATCGCTCTCCAGAAGCCTGACAATGTACATGGTGAAGGCATCATTCACCCTTCTGAAGTTGCGATTGCTAGTTTCCAAGGTGAACTGAGGGTAGTAGGCATATACGGGGTCACCCTTGTGAGCATCAATGTATGAGAAGCCAAACCATTGCCTTGATGCTGCCAGAGTATACATCAAGTATGAAGTCATATAGAATTTCTTGGTTTGTTGTACATTGGACAACTGCTCTGCTAGGTTCATACTAATGATCTCTGCCCAATTGATATTTTGAGTTCCTTCGCACACCATATTGATAAGTGGGCACATCCAGAAATGGAACTCATTTGTAGAGGGTAAGCCCATGACCTGAGCTAGTAGGATTATAAAATCTGACAATTCCTCATTGAAATCTACATGGAAAAGAACCTTGGATAGACGAGACGCCCCCTTTTTAGGGTTTTTAAGCCAGGACTTCGCCACCCACGCCTTATATTTCTCACTGTCCTGATCGAAGAGGGCTTGTGCCTGGTTTTGAGAAATTACTATAGCATTGTCCATCTCTGGAATTCTTAGGGTAGTGCCAATGGTGGCAGCGTCAAGTTTAGTGATGAGTTCCCCATGCACATTCGTCAGCTCACTCGAATCAGGGTTGAAATGAGCACCGCAGGAGAGTACTGTATCTGCGCATTGCACCGAGATAGGGAAACCACCGGTGAATGCCAAACCACTGTCATGAATCATCTGTGCCATAGGTGAAGGGTTCGCGTCTGTCATTCTTGCCCAAAAATCTCCAAAGTCGAGGTGAACCTCACTGTCCCCGATATCGGGAATGGCAGACTCGAGTGGTGAGACTTGCTCCTGGCCTTGGAATTTAATCTTCATGTTGTTAGCAATTTGAGGAGCCAAGGTTGCAATCTGGACTCGGGATGAAATTGCAGGGGAAATGAGTATGCGCGCAGAAATTTTGATCACAAAGGTATGAGCAATGGATAGCAAGAAAGCAGTGTGCAAAATGCATAGGGGTAGTTCATTATATAGCCATTTGGGAGAGAGAAAGACAATTAATGTGCATTAAATACACACCTACCAACTTGGAAAGCAAGATATTTGTGAAGAGTGGGAAAAATTAACTCGAATGGCCTTTGGTTCATTTGGGACACGCGGGACGCGAAAGCGCGATTCGGCTGATACGGGCGATGCGGGAAAAGTATGCACAAATGCTTCTGGGACATGAGGGATGAAAGTACATGGAGTACGTGATTCGGCCGAATCGGATCAAAGGGAACAATGAGTCGGGTGAACTTGGGACACTTGGGACAAAAAGTTCCGACGGGCCCAAAAAAACGGACTTCGGGTAAAGCGGCTGATCGGGAACAGAGAGCCCGAATGAACTTGGGACACTTGGGACAAAAATGTCCGACAGGCCCGAAAATCACACAAAATGACCCAAAAATGTAGATTTTTCCAATTTCTTGACTTTTCACATTACCAGGACAACAGAAAAGACATTTAACTTCAAAATTTCAATTTTCAACTTCTCAAAAGCAGGGGAATTTTGAGTGGACAACAACTGGCTCCTTCTGGGGATGACTTGGCATAAGTTCAAAGAATGAGACAAGGCAAGAATTTAGAGAAACTAGGGGAAATAGACTAGTACCTTATCCATTGGGCCATGGAGTCATCAAATCAAATCAATACAGAAGACAACACACCAAAACAAAGAGAAGGAAGGAAAAACAAACGCTATACAAAATATACAAAAGGACTTCCTAATCACCTATGACTTAAACAATTTTAGGTACTGCCCACTATAAGGAAGTGGGAGAGAAGAACCGTCCATATAATCAAGGTAAAAAGAATTCTTACCAAAGAAAGTGCCACGATCTTGAAAGGTCCGAGCCAAAGGGAATCAAACTTGCCATGGCTGCCACGAGGTTCATGCCTTTTATCCCACAATAAAACAATGTCTCCAACTTTGAAATCTCTAAACCTGGCCTTTTTATCAAATAAAACCTTTACTTTCTATTGGTGGGCAGATATCCTATCAGCAACTTTCAATCTGTCCTCATTCAATTTGTAGAGGTACATGATCCTCTTATCCAAAGAATCATTGAAACTGGTGTCTTCAATGGCCTTCATTAGATGCAAGGCTGGTAGCTCCACTGTTACTGGCAATTGAGCTTCCACTCCATATACTACCTGAAAAGGAGACATCCCAATGGCTCTCTTAGGTGTGATCCTATCTGCCCAAAGAGCATCATAGAGTTTCTTGTGCCAGTTCCGTTGGGACTCATTAACTAATTTCCTTATTATAGCCACCAGATTTTTATTTGTTGATTCTGCTTGTCCATTCCCCTGAGGATAATAATATAAGGAGTGAGCCAGGGAGATGCCATATCCATAACAAAAATCCATCATCTCGGTTGAAGAAAAATTTGAAGCATTATCTGTCACGATCTTGTTTGGCACACCATACCTTACCAAGATGTTTTCTTTGATAAAATTACATACTACTTCTGAAGTAGTACTCTTTACTGGAATGGCTTCTACCCACTTGGTGAAATAATCTGTGGCGGTTAATACATGGGTATGACCAGCACTAGAAGAGGGATTAAGTGTCCCAATGAAATCTAAACCCCATTGTTGAAAAGGCTCTTCAATCACAACTGGTTTAAGGGGCAAAGAGGCCAACTTGGGTCTACCCACGAAAGTCTGACATGCTTCACATTTATCAACCCACTTTGATGCATCCCTGAACAAGGTAGGCCAGTAATATCCTCCATGAAGAATCTTATGAGTAGTAATGTTGATGAGTAGTGCCCTCCACATGCCTGATTATGAAAAGCAGAAAGTAGCTTCTTCTGCTGTTCCTTGTCCACACATTTTAAAAATCTCCCATCCAATCCACGCTTAAACAAGGCATTTTCCCACAAAACATATTGGGCTGACCTTAGTTTAACAGCTCTCTTTTCTTTGGTAGTCAAATGAGAGGGGCACTCCCCATAGGTGAGAAAATGTGTGATATCAGCATACCATTCGTCAATTGAGCCAAGAAACAAAACGGTAGGAAGATCAGCCTCATCCTCCAGTAACCCATGTCCAGCTCCCTCAGCGATGAGTTCACACAAGCCTTTTCCACGAACGAGCTTAGTTGGTCTGATGTCAATGTCATATTCTTGGACCTTGGCCACCCAGTTCCCTCTCTTGGATCCGAACTCCTGTTGTGTGAGAATGGACTTGATGGTTGTATCTGGTACAAATACTGTGGAGTGAGAATTAAGAATGTAAAAATGAAACTGCTTGACAGCTTTAACCACTGCAAAAGCATGTTTCTCCATTATGGTGTATCTTAGCTCATGATTTTTTAGAATGTAGCTCATGAATGCAATTGGGAGTTCATGATCATTAGAATCTTTTTGAGTCAGAACAGCAGCCAGGGTGTTATCTGTGGCATAGCAATAGATAATAAAATCTTTGTTGAAATTTGGACACGCTAAAACAGGAGTCTTAGCAATAGCCTTTTAATACCTTCAAAATCCCTTTTCCCTTCAGGAGACCAACCAAACGTCTATTTTCCTTTCATCATTTGAGAGATATTCAAAGTTAGCTCTACAAAATCAGGGATGAATCTCCTCAGAAAGTTAATCTTACCAAAGAAAGAGTGCACTCCCTTCTTGCTAGTTGGAAGAGGAATTTGCTGAATAGCTTGAACTCGCTCAGGATCAATTTTTATACCATCTTTGGAGACAACGTGCCCCAATAATTTCCCCTCCGTGACACAAAAACAGATTTCTTAGGATTTAAAGAGATCCCATGTTCTCTACATTTCAGAAGAACTATTTCCAGGTGCTGAAAATGATCTGTCCTTGTTTTAGAAAATACAGTCAAGTCATCAAGGTATACGACAATACACTTTCCTTTCAAACTTCCAAAGGCCAAGTCCATAGCCCTTTGAAAAGTGGCACCAACATTAATGAGCCCAAAAGGCATCCTTTTGTAGGAAAAGGTACCCCAAGGGGTAGTGAAAGCTGTTTTGTGTTGATCTGCGGTATTAACTTCTACCTGGTTATATCCTGAGAAGCCATCAAGCATAGACAACATTTCGGATCCCGTTACTGCTTGCAAGACCTGATCCATCATGGGTAAAGGATAGTTGTCCTTTAAAGAAGCTTGATTCAGATTCCTAAAATCGACACAGATGCGGATCTCACCATTTTTCTTTCTAACAGGCACAATATTGGCAATCCATGTTGAATGGTGAATAGGAAAAATGATTTTGGCTTTTAATAACTTCTGTATTTCCTGAAAAATGGTGTCAGCTATCTTAGGATTGTATTGCCTCTGTTTCTATTTGAAAGGCTTAATTCCAGGTTTGAGAGGGATAAAATGTTGCATCTCCTTTGGTTGAAAGGATTTTAAATCTTCATAGGAATAAGCAAGGACATCTTTATACTTCTTTAAAAGATTAATTACCTTCTTCCTCTCATCTGGTGTACAACATTTTCCAATGTTCACGAGTTTAGGATCAGTAGAACTCCCAATATTAACTTTGTCATATTCAGCTGATTGTTGAGGTCCAGTAGAAGCTTTAAACTTTACATACCTATCGTGTTTGTCAAATAGTTCTTCTAAACTCACCAATCCTTTTGGAATCTTGTTTCCTTTGAGTTTGATACATCCATCCTGATCGCCTCTTCTTCTTTGACGGCTTCTTCGTTAAAGGGCACACTTTCACGAGGCAAATTATCGCTTCCTTCAAAGTACAACTGTTCAAAATTATCCTTGAGTTCTAAGAAAGAAAGCAGGTGTTGATCATCATTGAAAACTTTCCAGTTACTTGCATTATCAGGTACACTGGGTCTATGGATCATCTCAATGGTAAACTTATCTTGAGAGAAGTCAGGATGAGGTATAAGCAATGACCCCGAGACTGCTAGTGAATCAGCCCTAGTATTCTCCTCCCTAGGCACTGCTTCGATGGAGAAGGCGTCAAGAAATTCAATGGAGTCCCAAACCTGATTCCTGTAATGTTTCAATCTTCTATTCTTTACCTGGAAGAGGTTTCTAACTTGCTTGACAATCAGTTCCGCATCTCCACGAGCTAGGAGATTCTTCACACCCTGTTCTTTTGCCACATGAAGCCCGAGAATGAGAGCTTTGTATTCTGTTGTATTATTGGTATTTTCAAATTGCAACTTGAATGAGAAAGGATGAATGCTTCCTTCAGGTGACACCAATATGACACCAGCTCCAGAACCAGCTGAAGAACAACTTCCATCAAACTCTAATATCCAAACACCATTAGGATCCTTAGGTGACACTTTGGGGAGTTGGATTTCTTCTGGAGACATAATCATGTAGTTTCCATGCCCCATATCCTCATAGAGTATTTGTGCTTTGGGATCATCTGATTTTTTGTACAATATACTCAGACTACTTCTCAGCAAGAACTTCTTCATTTTCCCATTAACAGGTATGAGGGCATGTGACCAATCCATTTGAATTTCTCCACCCACATCCTTACAGAAGTTCCTACTTAGCAGCATCCCATATGAAGGAGGAATGTCCGCTACTAGGATAGTAGCCAAAACTTTCTTCTCAGGCAAAGTAGCAAAAGCCACTTGTGCATCCTTAATTCTTCCGACCAGGGGCACTTCCTTACTCTCCATGGAATAACAAGATCCATAAGTGTGTGTGAGAGTTAGGCCTAAGGCATGGGCTACTTTGGTAGGCATTACATTGTCTGATGCCCCTGAGTCTATGACGCAATTACTGAGCCTATGGCCGGCTATAAGGAGTGTCACATAGAATGGTTTGATTTTTCATTGGGTGAGGTGACAGCGGCTACCAGATTGGGCTGTGGTGTAGAAGATGGAGTGGGTAAAAGGCCTTTAGAGGTAGTTTTAGAATGAGAATTGACAAAGTGAATCATTTTAGCAAAAGCCTTGGGATGGGTTTGATAATATTCAGCCTCTGAGATTTGAACCTTAGTCTTTTTCAGGTGATCAATAATATCGAAAGACCCAGAAGTGAACAGGGCTATCATCGCTTGGGATCCTAGGCTTATCAGTTTTAGGAGAAAAAGAAGTAACTTTAGTAGTAGAATTGATAGGACTCACCTTTGGTGTGGATGAAATGGGGATAGGAGATCCTCTTTTTGCAATTACAGGGATAGTTGTCACTGCTCCTTAGATTTTTGGTGGGCTACATCACTTTCTCCCTCTAATTTGTTTTCTCTCAAGTCATGACAGCGTATGATTCACTATTCATGTCTGCTACTACTTCATCATAATCATCTCCTTCATCAACGCCTTCAGTGGTGAAGAAATTAACTCAAGATCCCTCAAGTTCTTCCGTTCCATCATCAACTTCTTCAACAAATTCTTCACAATCTTCATTAACCTCCTCATCCTCTGGTTCTTCAACTTCACAGGTTGCATTGATAGGGACTTTAATAGGAGGTCCTTCAAGCGCTAGCCTTGTTTGAGAAGCAGGAAAATGATTTCTGGGCTGAAAATTCCTCCTTGGAACGTCTGCATATGGAGCATGCTGAGCCAATTGTTTCTTAATGGCGATGAGATCATTTGCAAGTTTTTGTACCAATGGATCAGTATTAGGTCCAGGAGTGGAAGAGGAGGAAGGAGAAGACTTAGATCTAGAAGGGTCTCTCCTCAACTTTCCGACATGATTAAATCATCTTCAACACTAACAACAAGAGTTTGATCCTCGGCCAATGTTGCAAGATTAGCCCTTCTCAATGCATAACTAACTTCGGGCAATTGGGCATTTAGGAAGAAGCACTTTTGAATTTGATCTACAGGTTGAGTGTCTGGTGGAATTTTGTTAATTAACTTGTTGAATCGAGCCAAAAATTCTCTCATGGGCTCTTGTGATTCCTTCTTTATTTGAGAAATTTGGGCTAGCAAAGCATGCACATCTTCCACCGGTTTGAAATGGTTTTCAAACCTAGTTCTCATCATGTTCCAGCTAGTGATAGCTCGGCCGGAAGGTGATAGAACCAATCAGTAGCATTATCTTGTAAAGTCTCAACAAAAAGCCTTACAGAGATGTCTTCATGTTCAACTCCTAGAACTCCACATGTAACTATGAAGGCCGTGATGTGTTCATCAGGATGTACCTTGCCATCACCCTTGAATTTAGGAAAGTTCTTCCGATTACCTCTGGGTAACTCATGCAAAGGCTGAGGAAGGGCAAGGGGCCCAACACGATGGCCCCAAGGCAATGGTACCGCCATTCTTGGAAAAATGGTTTGAAGGGGAACTGAAACACCAGCAAGAATCAGAGCTCGGAGATTAGGACTGATTTTCTGAAGGAATACCACCCGTAGGGATTCTATCTTTGATAGGAGGAGTGCTTGTTGAACGAGCCTCTCTATTTCTCCTTGCGAAGGGAAAGGAAAACCCTGTTGTTCCAAAAGCTGAAACTGAGAATCTTCAATACCAAGGGCCCTTCTCCCTCGAGTAAAACATGGAGTCGCCAGATCAAAAGATGATCGATAAATGATTATGGAACTGGAATATGATTCCCAACGGAGTCGCCAAAAACTATTGGTCGTCAAAAAGGAACTTCAAGAAGAGAAACAGTCAGGGGACAAGAAGTCCCTCCTCTTTAATGGGAGAGGTTCCCTTATTCAGAAATGAACCTATTTACACATGTACAAAGCATGGTTTCACTATGGAACTTGGATATCATAAAAGTGTTTCCTAAATAGATCACCAATTACAAAAGGATAGAGGAATGAAAATGTGAAAATAAGTAGAAAGGCACCATCCAGAATTATAGATGACAGAATAATTCCTTATGCGTGCAAGAATACAGTGAATTGGAATAAGATCATTTGTACCCACATTAATAAGATGAAATTTGAAAAGACACACAGTTCTATGAATAACATCTACAAGAATACAAAGCTTCTCAGCATAATGTAGATAAATGATCTAATTATATTTAATGGACAACTTATGAATAAAAAGGAATCGGATAGACAAAGAATGGAAATCCTTCTGTATTGATTTCTTTACACTTTCACAAATAAGCCAAGTTCTCCCTTTAAAAATGGTGAGGAGAGGCCATTATATAGTTTACAAATTAGTTATCCTTGGTAACTACTTCTTTTAACTAATGTTTAGTTAGAGGGCTGCTAATCGCAATTACCCCAACTAATTACATTAAATCCAAGAAGAAAGGAAGAAAAGAGAAGAATCAGGAGAAGAAGACAGGCGATCACGACTGAGAGGGGCCCACTGACTTTAGGATCCACTGTCTGAATCTTTTCAATGCCTCTGCTATGTCTCTGCCTCGTGGGACTGATGTGTTGGCGGGATCGAGTCTAAAAACTTAGGCACTTCTCCATTTCTTTGTTGAATTCGACATGAGTATGATAATATTTATTCGCCTCCTTAATAGTAGACTGGAGAGAGCAGATCTCCTTTATCTTTTCTTTGGAAATAGACTCCTCCTGAACAAATTCTCTTTGACAAAAGATCTGAATTGAGCTTTGATTTCTTGTAAAGAGAGAGGCACACCAGAAGTCTCATCATGGAGATGGCAATGTATATCCTTGAAGGTAGATACAACTAGAGTCTTGAAGGCCTCACCCTTCTACCAGCTATTTCTTAACTCTCCCAAAGCCTCCTCCAGCACCTTGATTTTCCATTCCATGCTGTATACCCATGACTTTGACAAGTTATCTTTTGCATCATCGAAGACCTTGCTTGCCATCAAAATATTTTCATCAGCCTATCCCATAAGGTGAAGGTCTACTATATAGCTGCTCCAGAGTTTGAGTTCTTTATCTATATTCCCAATAGTGGAGGAGAGCTTCTATTGCAAATTATTTACCTTCTCATTGAGTTTGAAGGCTTCTCAATGAAATTCAATCCTGCAATGAGCATGTCATCCACCATGGCCTCCATAGCCCTTCCATAGATGGAATACTTGTGTATATCTTTGATACTCTACACCTCATCTTGGCTGAGAATCACAGGTGGTGGAAGAGTAGTCAGTGGGGTAGGATCTAAAACTTTGTCCTTGGACAACAACAACTTGATGAAACTTGTAAGAATCTGGGCCTACTCCTCCAACTACTCTATGGTTTGTTGTCCTTTCTCTACCCTCCTAATGACTCTAGTGGATCAATTTCTCGAAGATTGTGGATCTCACCTTCAGGGGTAGACTCTCCCATGGGAATTCTTGAGAGCTCAAGGTCAGATTCTTGCAAATCTTTCTCTGGCTTGTCTACCTTAGGCTTGGCTATCTCTAGGAATTGTTGGCCCTAAGCATTAGACACTATCCTGGAGGTAGTTTTGGATTTTTTTGGCATGAGTAGGAGGAGTAGTGCCTAATAAGGCTACCACAACATCAAAATTGGGTCCCGAAACTCGGAGGAAGACTTTCTCTTCCTACTATCAACAAAGGGCTGCACCCATGCAAAATAAGAGGAATAAGTGGAAGGTGGGGTAAGAGGGCCAAGAGAAAGGGAACTCATGGCACTCAAAGTGTGCACTGCTGTCATCTCTAGTTGGGATATGAGTGGAGCGCTTGGGGCTTCTGATACAGAGGAGTCACTAGCACCTAGAAGCTCAGTGCTCTGGACCTCCTTTTCTTTATCTATGGGGGCTTCGGAGTGCTTGTAGAGACCGGCACTTCAATCTCCTCACTTTCACCGAGAGCAATGATGTTCTATAGGCTGAGGGCAACTCCATATGCTTCCTTAGGGATCTTCCTCCATAGGCTCCTTGTTGACTTCTCTCGACTTTGTTTTGGTATATGTGGGTGGATGAGGAAGGAGTGAGGCGTGGGACCTTGAGTTGATGAGGCGGGAGGGGTCTACATAGGTGCTCTCAAATCAAGTGACAATACCTCTTTTCTTGGTGTTGAGGTGTCTTTGGAGGACTCACCTGAGTGCCTTCTGAGTTCACGAACTCTCCTGTCAAACCAGATTTTGGTTCTTACCAAGACGGGAGCTAGGATTTCCACCAGATCGTCCTTCTCCTTTTTGAACCAATCCAAATCCTCCAAGGGAGTGTGTTTGACCATGTTGTCATACTCATATGAGTACATGTCAGAATTATCATCTTGGAGCCCTTCAGGAACTTGGTACAGGTTAAGCTCTTGAATTAGTTGAAGAGAAAATCTGCCATAATGCCTCCTTCTTGCTTCAAAATCATCAACACAGTCAGCCCAATAATCTTCTATGTCTGCCCTATGATGATAAGTGATCTTGATGTTCTGCTCAATAAACTTCTTCAAGTCAAAATAGGTTCTTGGCCTGAAGAAATGGACAGTAATGGGAGCTAGGGCTCTTTCTATGTTTTGTGCATCTAGAGCCGTTTTGCAGGTGTAGTTTCCCAAAGTGATGGGGAAGTGCAAACCAGTAATTTTCTTATCCCTGTAGGTTCTATGCAACTTGTCCAATTGCCTACATACTTCTATTAAGGCCATTTTATCATTGCAGAACATGGGGAGCTTGAGAGGGGTGCTCTCATAGCCAGCAAGCCTTATATAGGAAAATTTTCTAAATTGGATGAAGTAGGCACCGTAGTGTGATATCAGATTCATAGCTTCATCAGAAAATCTCCTCGCTATATCGCTCCAAAATCCTAACAATGTACATGGTGAAGGCATCATTCACCCTTCTGAAGTTGCGATTGCTAGTTTCAAGGTGAACTGAGGGCAGTAGGCATATACGGGGTCACCCTTGTGAGCATCAATGTATGAGAAGCCAAACCATTGCCTTGATGCTGCCAGAGTATACATCAAGTATGAAGTCATATAGAACTTCTTGGTTTTCTTTGTACATTGGACAACTTCTCTGCTAGGTTCATACTAATGATCTCGCCAATTGATATTCGAGTTCCTTCGCACACCATATTGATAAGTGGGCACATCTAGAAATGGAACTCATTTTTAGAGGGTAGTTTCCAAAGTGATGGGGAAGTGCAAACTAATAATTTTCTTGTCCTGTAGGTTCTATGCAACTTGTCCAATTGCCTGCATACTTCTATTAAGGCCATTTTATCATTGTAGAACATGGGGAGCTTGAGAGGGGTGCTCTCATAGCCAGCAAGCCTTATATAGGAAAATTTTCTAAATTGGATGAAGTAGGCACCATAGTGCGATATCAAATTCATAGCTTCATCAGAAAATCTCCTCATTGTGATCGCTCTCTAGAAGCCTGACAATGTACATGGTGAAGGCATCATTCACCCTTCTGAAGTTGCGATTGCTAGTTTCCAAGGTGAACTGAGGGCAGTAGGCATATACGGGGTCACCCTTGTGAGCATCAATGTATGAGAAGCCAAACCATTGCCTTGATGCCAGAGTATACATCAAGTATGAAGTCATATAGAACTTCTTGGTTTTTTGTACATTGGACAGTTGCTCTACTAGGTTCATACTAATGATCTCTACCCAATTGATATTCTGAGTTCCTTCGCACACCATATTGATAAGTGGGCACATCCAGAAATGGAACTCATTTGTAGAGGGTAAGCCCATGACCCGAGCCAATAGGATTATAAAATCGACAATTCCTCATTGAAATCTGCACAGAAAAGAACCTTGGATAGACGAGACGCCCCCTTTTTAGGGTTTTTAAGCCAGGACTTCGCCACCACGCCTTATATTTCTCACTGTCCTGATCGAAAAGGGCTTGTGCCTGGTTCTGAGAAATTACTATAGCATTGTCCATCTCTGGAATTCTTAGGGCAGCGCCAATGGCGCTGCTAACATCAAGTTTGGCGATGAGTTCCCCATGCACATTCGTTAGCTCACTCGAGTTAGGATTGAAATGAGCACCATAGGAGAGTACTGTATCTCATGCATTACACTGAGATAGGGAAACCACCGCGAACGCCAAACCACTGTCATGAATCATCTGTGCCATAGGTGAAGGGTTTGTGTCTGTCATTCTTCCCAAAAATCTCCAAAGTCGAGGTGGCGAACCTCACTGTCCCCAATATCGGGAATGGTAGACTCGAGCGGTGAGACTTGCTCCTGGCCTTGGAATTTAATCTTCATGTTGTTAGCAATTTGAGGAGCCAAGGTTGCAATCTAGACTCGGGATGAAATTGTAGGGGAAATGAGTATGCGCGTAGAAATTTTGATCGCAAAGGTATGAGCAATGGATAGCAAGAAAGCAGTGTGCAAAACGCATAGGGGGCAGTTCATTATATAGCCATTTGGGAGAGAGAAAGACAATTAATGCACATTAAATACACACCTACCAACTTGGAAAGCAAGATATTTGTGAAGAGTGGGAAAAATTAACTCGAATGGCCTTTGGTTCATTTGGGACACGCGGGACGTGAAAGCATGATTCGGCCGATATGGGTGATGCGGGAAAAGTATGCACAAATGCTTCTGGGACATGAGGGACAAAAGTACGTGGAGTACGTGATTCACGAATCGGACGAAAAGGGAACAATGAGTCCGGGTGAACTTGGGACACTTGGGACAAAAAGTTCCGATGGGCCCGAAAGAAACGGACTTCGGGTAAAGCGGCCGATCGGGGAACAGAGAGCCCGAATGAACTTGGGACACTTGGGACAAAAATGTCCGACAGGCCGAAAATCACACAAAATGACCCAAAAACGTAGATTTTTCCAATTTCTTGACTTTTCACATTACCAGGACAACAGAAAAGACATTTAACTTCAAAATTTTCAATTTTCAACTTCTCAAAAGTAGGGAATTTTGAGTGGACAACACACACATAATAAACTTTATCATCAAAGAGAAACCATCAAGCTGCTCCATATAAACTTCCTCATTGAGATATCCATTCAAGAAGGAAGATTTTACATCCATTTGATAAACTTTAAAACCTTTGAACCCTGCATATGCTAAGAATAATATGATTGCTTCCATTCTAGCTATAGGAGCAAATGTCTCATCAAATTCAATTCCCTCAACTTGAGCATATCCCTTACAAACCAATCTTGATTTGTTTCTTATAAATTCTCCATTCTCATTTAGTTTTTTTCTAAACACCCATTTAGATCCAATCACATTCTTACCTTTTGGTCTAGGTACAAGTTCCCAAGTCTTGTTCTTTTCAATCTGATCTAGCTCTTCATTCATAGCCTTAATCCAAAATTCATCTTTGCTAGCTTCTACTACATTCTTAGGTTCAATTTTTGAAAGAAAAGATGAGTTATCTTGATTTTGAAGACTTACCAATTTCCTTCTTGTAGTGACTCCAACATCTTTCTTTCCCAAAATATGATTTTTAGGATGATCTCTCCTAATCTGCCTAGAAGGAGCCTTGGTATCTTGCCTTTCTTCCTCAACATATTCTTATTTGTTTTCTTGAAAAACCTCATCCTCTTCTTCTTTAGAATCATCCTCATGAAGTGTTTCACTTGCCTTAGAAAAAGATCTCATAGGATAAGATTCATCAAATTTTACACTTGCACTTTCAACAATAGTTTTCAATATCTTGTTATAGAAAATGTAAGTTGTGCTTCTTGAGGAATAACCCAAAATATACCTTCATTAGATCTAGAATCAAACTTACCAAGATTGTCTTCAGTCCTCTTAATGAAGCATCTACATCCAAACACTCTAAAATGCTCCACATTGGTTGGTCTTCCTTTCCATAGCTCATAAGGAGTCTTGTCATTGTTTACCCTTAGCTGACACCTGTTAAGAATATAAACATTAGTACAAATTACTTCCTTCCAATAAATTTTATAACCAAAAACAACACCCTTTGATATGTGATGTAAATGTGGATGGGAAATCGGTTTTTTTGAGTAACATGGAATTATATTAAGGTGTGGGACCATGAAACTAAGACAACTCTCTAGAGAAGTATTTCTCCTCTTCCTAATCTAATGCTAAAAATACTCCGAAGGAAGGAAATGCAACTATCTAATCCTAATCTACTGATTCCAAGGGACTAGGGAAAGAGAGTGTGCATGAAAATGAGAAATCCTACACTAAGGGGGTTCTAAAGCACAAAGATAAGGGTGGTTTTGAAACTTCAAAATGAATGAAAATGGGAGAAAATGGAGGTGGGAGGGTGAATACAACACTAGAGTCTACAACAACACTCAAAATACCATTTTCATAAAGCACACCATCATTAACCTTGCAAGGAGAATGAGAAATCCAAAAATACCTAAAAATATGAAGAAATATAAAAAGAATACAATAAGACCAAGCTAGGGTAGTGAAATAGCCACAAAAATATGATTTTATTACTTCACAAGATTGTGTAATCCATCATATTGAACAAAAGAGGCATGCATTCATCTTGCAAAATGCTCAAAATGAGGCTTAGAACTCCATACCTACACCCAACAATTGGAGAAGAGGAGAGAAATATTTCAAAATGTACAACCCTTTACAAATGAGCTCCATCTTACATATATAGAAGTTGAAAGAGAGAAATAGAGAAAGGAAACTCGAATTTGGGGCTCCAACAACCAATGAGAGTCATTAAATGACTGTAAAACATCATGGAGATCCCTGAAAACTCATCTCTCCTTTGTACCATTGCTTGAGGAGGAGGAAAAATTACCATATCTTCATTAATTTCTTCTTTATTCACATGGAAATTGCTCTTTTGGATCTAGAGAGTTTTATTTGTTTTTGTCCACCAACTCCACCTACTTTCCATTTTTTTATTTTTCATGATGTAGTTCTTGGAAATACAAATCCAATGAGTATAAATTTGTTATATTTTGTGCATGGGGTCGGGGTGGGGTAGAGTTATACAATGCGGGTCTCGGGAGCTTCATTTCGCCCATTTCAAAGTTTTTCAGGCTCTGGGCTTTATTCTATCCCATAATTTGTAGTACACCATGTTCCCTTTTCCTTTACTTTTTAGGTGTTGTAGATGATTGGGGTATATGAGGTATGAGGGTCGTGTGTTTATCCGGGGCCCGTAGTATCCGCAATGCCCACACTCTATTGCCCCCAACCAACCCCTTCACATTTTGGGCCTTCGTACTTTGCGGGAACTTAGGGTTTTAGCCCGCATCGTTCCACTACTGTTCTTCTATCTCTACATGCACTACATCTCACTTGTGTGTTGTAATATTTCATCCCGATTAGAGAACTCACACCCACCCAAAACACATACCACCAGGTCTATTAGGCCCATAAACCCCGACTCACCTGTAAAACAAAATACCCCACTATGTATTGTGATAATTTTGGGCATGTAGGGAACTCACACGCCTTGACCCATTCCACTTGGACATCTGATCTCTACATTCCCCACAACATAATTTGGCCCGCAATACAAAGGCATCACTTGAACTCCTTTGCATTACGGACCCCAAGCCGATGCGAGAGAACATTGACCCCATCGAATCTATTCCTCCTCGGTCTCCACAACCCAATGTTTCTACATTGCATTGTCCTCTTCACATTTCAGGCCCAAATCAAGGGTGAGTAACCTTGGTTCCATCCACAATTGTTCCATCCATAGCCCTTAGACCCTTGATACACTAAAATAATCATTTTTCTCATTTTTCCATTTTTGACTAAGTGTTTGGATTTTTCTTGGACCATGGGGAGTTGGGAAAAATAAAGTGGAAAACCCCTAAAGAAATTTTTTCCCATTTTACTCATTTTTACTCAAAATTTGGCCAAGTATTAGATCCCTAAAATCTAGAGAGAGGTAAATTAATTTCAAGTAGTTCCAAGTGCCCCGAAAAACATGAATATTACATGTTTTCTCCAAATTCTCCATTGAAGCTCCATGAAGTTTCCCAAGTCAAAATTTTCCTTTGTCCATTTTTTCCAGGGGTAAAAATGGATAACAATTTGGTGAATCACAAGGACATCTTCTTCTAGATGAGTTAATTAGTAGCCTTAAAGCACCCATTGGGTATGGAGTCATCTTTAGTAACAATGAAACTGATATGAAACTTGAAATTATGCCCCTTGAGATCACTTGAAGTGTTGCTTGAAATTGAAGTTAATATGTTGCTCGAATTTTCCATCTCATTTATAAGAAATTTTCTAAATTTTATTCGAGTTGAAAATTATTTTGAACCTGAAATTTTCACTTCTTTTTCTCTGCAAACTATCCTAACTCTTATGAAAACCGAGCAGTAGTAGCCTCAAGTGCATACTATCCTTGATCCTAAAATATTTTATGTTTTGGTTGAATGAAGGAACCATGAAGACTCACCCAAAAAATTATTTTAGTTGCTCTACATTTTAAATTTCTTGAACCATGAAATTGATCCATGACAATTTGAACTTCTCCCCAAAAATCCTCCCAGAATCATGATGCAAACTATGCAACAAGACCATCCATAAGTAACAAAGTATGTGCAAAGAACTTAGGAAACTAAAACATACACTACCAACAAAACAATGTGATGAACGCACTTGGAGGAATTAGAAACCCAAAGTTATATGTAGGATGTGACTCCACTCAATAACAATACTTGAGATAGATTCCATTGATGGAATCTGTAGTTATTCCACATCCAATTTTGACAATTAGAAAGAATTTCTTGAGTTACAACCTGAAATTATGTAGAGGCCACTCCATATAACATCAAAATTTGAATTTTTACTTGGATTTTCCATGTCTGCGCATCCCATTTAAGGACCAAGCCTCTCTCTTATAATCTTGTATCCTTAGCCTTCTTGTCAAAACTCCTCTTGATTAGAGCTTGATCTTTTTCCATTGTTTGCATTGCTTAGTTTCTCATCCCCTCTAACTCCATGAGTATTTCATATCTGAACTCCATGGTTCCAAATTTAGAAAACTCCGATTGCTTGATAAGCTCCAGTGTTAGTAATTCAAGAGATATGGGAAGCCTTGCTTCTTTTCCATAAACTAAGTTTTAGGGAGAGCTACCATTTGATCCCTTGTGTGTGATTCTATTAGCCCACAAGGCTGATTTCAATTTGGTGCTAGGTCCTCTGGTTCTCATCTAGAGTTCTCCTTATGATTCTCGGGGACTCTTGTTCATGGACTCAACTTGACCATCCCCTGGGGTAGTAGTTTGATGAAGTTATCAATTATATCTCATTCTTAACAGCCCAATCAGAAATTAATATTCTAGGAAATCTAAATAATTATCAAATATGATAGTGGATGGGACACCAAACTGGTTATAATCCCTTCATAGAAATCCAATATACTAGACTCATTTTCCTCTTGAGTACCACTACTTTTGTCCACTTGGTGAAATAGTAAATTGTTGTGAGAATCCACTTGTGGCCTTGGCTTGAGTTTGGATTGATGACCCCAATGAAATCCAATCCCCACTACATGAATGGATAGTCAAATGAGATTGGGTGGAGTGGAAGGGTTTCCAACTTTTTCTTGTCTATGAAAAATGCACATTTCTTGCACTTCTTGATCCATGAAAAAGAATCATTGAAAATATTAGGCTAGTAGTAACCAATCTTCATGATTATGAGAGTTGTTACCCATGGAGAAAAGTGACCTCCAGCTTCCCCATCATGGAACTCATGCAATATTTTCTCAATTTGATTAGTTCCAATACACCTCAATAGAACACCATTCACATCTTTCTTGAACAAAATACCATCAATAAGAACATATGGAATGGATTGGATCCTAAAATACCTTCTCTTGGATTTTCTTAATCCTTAAGGAAATTGACCTATTTGGAGGAATTTTATAATATCTTGAGTCCAAAAAGGTGTGGGGTAAGGCATTGGCTTGTTGTTCTTGATCATCTTGGAGCACTAGAACAACCCCTTCTTCATCCTTTGACTCTGTGTGTTGATTTGAGACTAGTTGTTCACACAAGCCCTTTCCTCTAACCAATTTTTCACCTTGATATATATATCATACTCCATTACTCTAGTAATCCATTTGAATATTTTTTCATTTAAATCCTTGTTCAGGAGGAAATATTTCACACAATCATGTGAGAGTAATAAATGGATTTTTTTATTGAAGACTAGGTGCCCGAATTTTGTCAAAATTCTTATGACAACAAGAACATTCTTCTCAATGAATGAGTATATAACCTCACAATATTTTAGGCTCTCGGATGAAGAATGTAATAAGATGCTCCAAATTTTCCTTATTTAATTGTAAATTATTGCATATATTGTGTCTGGGCCACCAAAAGCATATAGAGTGAACTCCTTTGAGAAGTCTAGGTTAATAAGAGTTAGATCTTGTGATATGCCCTACTTTATAGCTTCAAAAATTTCTTGACCCTCAGTTTTCCATTTGAAAGCCATGCTCTTCTTCAACATTAGTGTCAATGGGTTTAAAAATATTAGTAAAATCGGCACAAATCTTATGACAAAGTTTATCCTCCCTAAGAAGCTTTGGAGAGATTTCTTGTGACTAGGTAGGGAAATGCCGAGAATGGATTCAAATATATTTGGATCAATAGTTAACCCTTCATTAGATATAATGTGGCCTAAGAGATTACATTCATGAGCCAAGAATATGCATTTCTTCGGATTAGGAAACTCCACACCTTGTCTACATTTTTTAAACACTTTCCGATATGGGAAAGATGGTTAGTTGTGTTCTTGGAAAATACTGTAATATCATCAAGATACAAAAGAACAATCTTGTTAATCATTCCCTTGAATGCCATATCCATGGCTCTTTAGAATGTTTCTCTAACATTGGATAAGCCAAATTGAATTTTCTTGTAAGCATATGTGCCCCATTTTGTGGTGAAATTTGTCTTAAACTAATCCTCTTCTCTCACCATGATCTGGTTATAACCTGAGTAGCCATCTAGAAGTGAAAACCTCTCGAACTAGCTACTACTTGTAGAATTTATTCCATTAAGGGGAGTGGGTAGTGATCCTTTAGGGAAGCTCTATTTAGATCTCTAAAATCCACACACAACCTAATTTCTCCATTTCTTTTCAGGACTAGCATGAGGTTTGCAACCCAAGATGAGTTCTTGATAGGAAAATAATGCTTACCTTAATCATCTTGTTCAATTATTTTTTCATTAGAGGATCTATGTGAGGATTAACTGGCCTTTGCTTCTTCCTGATAGGTTTATCTTTTAGATCTAGTTCAATAGTATGTTGAGCTAAACTAGGATCAAATCCTCTAATATCTTCATAGCTCCATGAAAATATATCAATAAATTCTTGGAAAATTTGTATGAAATCATGTTTTTCTTATTGAGTATTTACCTTGCCAATTTGGAGAAATTTGCCTTCTCTAAATAAAATGGGCTCAATCTTCACCTTTGACCATGATGTTTTCTTTTTTTTTTTGAACTGGTCATTGGGATTGAAGATGGATTCTAGAGTCACTAGACCTTTAGGAAGCTTGTTTGTTCTGAGTTGGACCACCTAATCTCCATATTGTTTCTCCAACTTATCCTAGTTTCTTGAAGAGAACTCATCTTATTCTTAAAGGAAGCTACTAATTTTCTTCGATCACTCAGTAATTCCTTCCAACTTTTGTTATTATCTGGTATAGTAGGCCTTACTACCACCTTAATATGTGGTTGAATCTTATCCTTTTTGATGTTCTCAACAATGTCAAATCTGCCCCCAATTGCTTTACAATTATGTCAGCAATTTTATTTCTTTTATTGGTATGGAATTGATGTTGAATGCTTTAAAATATTCTAAGAGATCCCATACCCTATGCTTGTAAGACTTGAGTAGATAATTTTGGCTACATTTATCCCTCTAACTTTGATTCATAATCAACTCTTTGTCTCTAATTGATTGCAATTTATTGATGACTTTATTTCTTTCCCATTGAAGCCCATGGATGAGAGACTCATAATCGATGTTTTGTTAGAGAAACTAAACTAAAATCTGAAATCATAGTAATAATTCACGCCTTTAGGGAACACAATCACTCCTCCTCCTCCTACACCTTATCTGCTCCTTGATCCATCAAAGAACATTTGATAAAATTCATTTCCATATTCATCATCTGGCTTAGTGACACTAGGAAGAGGTGAATTTTCTTCATGCAAAGTAAAATTCCAATTCAACTTCTTCCATTTCCTTGTATGGATCATATTTGTAACGTTGTATGCCCATTCATCAAGTGTTAAATCAAGAATGCACCCAATCGAGTGTCATCTTCTTAAGTGCTAGTGTAGACATAAAATTTGGGTCACACCCCCTTTACCCCACATGTATATAATTAAATTAATGCCGACTCTCACAATATTCATTAATAAACACCTTAATTAAATTAATTTCCACCTCACCTAGACACCTCACCCCACCACATCACCTAGACACCTCATCATAAACCTATTCTTAACATGTTTCCTTTTAACTAAGACTTAGTCCTACCTACCTTAATTAACTAAGACTTAGTTCAACCCTAAAATCACATGCCTATTCTTCCTCTAACCGCATGCCCACTTATCTAAGCACAACATTCCATTTTGATCCATGAAAATGGACAGAACTGGCCAAAATGATTGCCAAGATTTGTCATTTTAGCAAACCTAGGATTTCTGCTTTAACCAACGCCGATCACCCTAAACCATCGTCGGTTACCATATATTCACTTTGGTAACCTTGTTTGAGAGGTTGGAAGAATTATTGGATTTTTAGAGAAGAGAGATCTGCATGCAAGCACACACTAGAGCACTCCTACACATCCAGACATCCTAAACTAGCAACAAGCACTGATATGAAAGGAAAGCATTCACATCAACACTGGGAAGCATAACCACGACACCGACCACGGTTCCATAGATCAACCATCACCTCCATCTAACCACCAGGTCTATAAGTACAAGTAAGTACATTTGGATCTACACCTTCCCATATTTATTTAGATTAGTTTCTTCATCTTTGTTTGGGAGTTCTAGTCTCCCTTGCATCCCATCATCTCTCACCCTCCTGCCAATCCCTCCACCTAATCACCTACAACCTCTCAGACCTCTATACCGACTCCAGACATCTCTGAGTATTCCCAACACTGTCATCAACCTCACCATTCTCTATCCATTCTTTGTGTAATCACAGAGAATCACCAAAACCAAACTTTATTGAGTTTCTATCATCCTAAACCTTCTAACGCCGGTTAACTTTGCACCATCATTAGTATCCTCTCAATCGACATCTGTCATACTAGACTCGACGTCGGTCTCTATATTTGGTAAATATACCTATAACAAAAACCTCATAACATTTACCCAAATAACCTAAACCACCTAAAACTTGACCTTGACCTATCCCAACCACCTTATTCACCTATCTAACTTCCAGATCTGATCATAACCTAGCCTGTTAGATTAGATTTGCTTATTGTACTTGAATGAGACACCTAAATCATATCAACTACAGTAGGACATTATTGGTTTACATTATTTCTTACATTAAGTTATTTTAAATAGTGGGACAACCATCAGGAAGTAGCACACTTGGATCTATCATACGATAGGCGGTAAATCCAACGACATTTATTGTTTAATATCCCTCTTTTGGTCTTGTTTTGTATTCATAGGTAGTTCCTCCTAGTAAAAGGAAGTTCTCACAATCAACATTGGATTGAGAAATTAGACGCATGCACTCTACCTTCCACCTTCATTCACAGGTATTCCTCCTCACCCTTACCTTATCTATTTTTCTCTTACATATGCATACTATTCAGAATTTTTTTAGAGATCGCATGCAAGCACATACGAGCACTCCTGCACATCCAAACATCCTGAACCAGCACCAAGCACTAATTTGAAAGGAAAGAATTCATGGTAATGTTTCGGGAAGCACAACCATGGCACTAACCACTAGTTTCACGGATCAATTATCACCTACATCCATCCACTAGGTCTGTAAGTACAAGTAAGTACATTTGGATCTGCACCTTCCCATATTTATTTAGATTAGTTTCTTCATATCTGTTTGGGAGTTCTAGTCTCCCTTACATCCCATCATCTCTCACCCTTACGTTAATCCCTCCACCTAATCACCTACAACCTCTCAACCCTCTATACCGACTCTAGACATCTCATGAGTGTCCACAACACTATCATCAACCTCACCATTCTCTGTCCATTCTCTATGTAATCACAGAGAATCACCAAAACCAAAATTTATTGAGTCTCTATCAACCCAACCCTACTGATGCCGGTTAACCTAAACCTTTGTCAGTCTCCTCTCTCTCAACCAACATCAATCATACTAGACCGAGCGTCGGTCTCTATATTTAGTAAATCTTCCTATAATAACAACCTCATAACATTTACCCAAATAACTCAAACCACCCAAAAATTAACCTTGTCTTGTCATAACTACCTTATTCACTGTCTAACTACCATATTTAATCATAACCTATCTGTTAGATTATATTTTCTTATTATACTTGAATGAGACACCTAAATCATATCAACTATAGTAGGACATTATTGGTTTATATTGTTTCTTGCATTAAGTTGTTTTAAATAGTGTATTAACAATCATCTAGGAAGTATCACACTTCTTGAATCTAGCATATGCTAGGCATTCCAATGACATATATTGTTTAATATCCCTCTTGTGGTATTTTTTGTATTCGCATGTAGTTCCTCTTAGTGAAAAGGAAGTTATCGTAATCAACATTGGATCGAGAAATCATGTTGGTTGTGGAGCCTGATAGAACGAGGGTTATAAGGGGGATTTTCCCCCTTATAAGGTTTGGGTGTCGTGCACCTTGGTGGGGGTTTGGGGAAGCACCCCCATAAGCCACATTTTATATGTATTTATGCATTGTGAAATCTGGACCGTTCCTTATTAGGTCACAGATCTAACAGGTGGTTTTCTATGTTTCCCGAAATGATAAAACAATAATATATTTAAAGGGTCGTTATGTATGAGGCTCATGGTATTCATGGCGGTCTTGTGAGATATAGTTTTTCTAGAATGAATAAAAGGATTGGCTGTTTCTGGTGGACGTAGCCCATTTTGGGTGAACCACGTTAAATTTGTGTCTCTGTTTTATTGCATTCTTTTTTGTTTTATGTTTTCGAATTATTCATTACATGCTTGTTTATCTATACAATTGGTATAATCCTAAAAAAATTAGAACACGCGCACTCTACCTTCCACCTTCATTCACAAGTATTCCTCCTCACCCTTACCTTATCTTTTTTTTCTCTTACATACACATATTATTTGGCGAAACAACTAGGTCAATCATATTGATAAAAAATTATGAAATTAGAATTAATAGGGATGGGCACATAAGGTTCAATATGGTATGTAGCAATTGGTTCAGACTTGATAGTGGCCTTGGCACCATACTTGGTCCTGAAGATCATGTGAGACCAATCAGATGACAAGTATCCCCCAATCTTAATAGTGAAGTCCCTAGATAAGCATAGGGAAAAGAGTGGAGGTAGGTCAATTACATATATATCTTGAGGGACTGTGACATTGGGACATGTATATAATGTGAGGCTTAGAAATTTAATAAATCCAATAGTTCCTATTGGTGTCCCATCTAACTATACTAATCCTTTAGAAATAGGCTCATACTTGAGGCCTAGCTGATCTCTGTAATATGTTTTAGAATTCTTGAGCTACTTTCTCCTATGTCAATCATGTTATTATGCACCAAGTTATTTCCTATGTTAAAATAAATCTAGAAGGGTGGAGGTTTTATGCTCCTACTTGGTTGCCCCCATTCTTATTGCATTGCATTAGTGAGCACCTTTTCTGTTCTTTGGATGACTCATCCGGGATAGATAAGTTATCCATGACTACTTACAATAGGCCTCTTTAGCCTGGAATTGCCAATGATTCCCACATGGAGATACTCACATTGATTTTCTTCATCTGCTCCAAGATATTGAACAGAGCTAGATTGTCTTTTTCTACCCTTTTCTCACCACAACCTTTTCTTGCACTTGAGCTAGTATGGAAGATGCCTTAGGCTGATTTTGTGAATTTGGGATTTGTGTTGGAGATTCCACCTCCTTCGAGTGTCATATATGGTTGAGAAGGACTTTCATTTGATGAATACTCCTCTTCCATAGCTCTTTTCTTAGATCTAGTGTTTGTTGCTACACCTTGAGGAAGAGACTAATTTATTCCAAAAAAATCCTATGCTTTCCAATTCACAAGTGAAGTGTCACTTTGAGGTGCCTCTTGAGGAACCATTTACTATTGAGTTTCTTCTTCAATTGTTTTTGGGAAGCAAATGCAATTTGCACCATTAAATATTGATTCAAGATGCCATTAGGGCATGTTGCTTAGTTATGTGAATGATCACAAGGAAAGGACCACTCATATTATTATACACGATTGTTCTAGATAAGAACCAAAGATTTCGATGAAGAGGATGCATTTGGATTATAAGGTTGTAATGTCATAGTAGCAGGAAATTGTCTTTGATTCTAATTTATAGCTTGAGTAGGTGGTTGATTTAGTTGATATGGAGGCTAGTTTGGTTGGTATTGAGGTTGATAAGGTCTAAAACATTGGGCTGCTTTACCTCTTAATAGTCACCAACTCATTCCCAAGGTTTTTTAATTATTTCATTACCTCTTGAAGCTCAATTGAGGTTCTTGAGGAAGTAGATGCCTCACTAGAATTCTGATTTCTTAGAGTACAAATAAGATCCAATTCAGGTGTTTGATTAGAATAAAGATTTCCAATATTTTGGTAAATAGGCATTGGTGGTCTAGGGAAAGTTTACCGGCTTGAATTAGACAATTTTAAGCCCTAATGGCTATTGCATAAGGATCAAGCAACGTTGCCCCATAGACTTAATCATGAAAACAATATTAAAATTAAGGGATTTTAAAAAGTAAAGAAATGTACCTTATGCGATTGGCCTTACAAGGGCTGAAATGTTAGGATAAAATATTAATTATGCATTATATGATTTATTATTTAATTTATTTTATTAATTAAATAATCATATTATATGGTTATATTATAAACCATAAAATAATTGTAAGTTGTTATATGGTTTTAAACCATACTTGTCTTTTTGTTTCACAGGGATAATTGTTACATTTATTATAACAATGTATATGCTTCCCGGATGTATTATTGGAAGCAGTTGTAAGTATGGTTTTACCTATGCAACATATTTGTTTGTCTGCACATTGCTGTCCAATATGTATAAATATTGCAGCACTCCATTGTAATGGTTAATCAATTTCACATTAATAAAATATACAGGCTTCCGTCCCTGTTTGTGAAATTACATTTGGTACCAGAGCGAGAATCTGGACCTGTGAAGGAGTGGAAAGAGAATGCAGCAGAGATAGAGAAGATTGGAGAAGAGTATGCAGCAATAGAGAGCCTGTGCAGCCTCCTGCAACCTCCCAGCCTCATCTCTGCCTTCCCACATCCCCCAGTTCATTCCAGGTGTTTGGAATGCAATTTTTTTTGACACTGGTGCACTCAGCACCAGGAAAAATTTGTTGCAGGTATAGAAATTTAAACAAAGAAAAATATTCCCCAATAGGGGTTTTGTCTCTAAATTAAAAAAAAACAATTAGTCTCTGCTAGTTTTAGCAGGCAGCTATATTTGGAGGTCTGTGCATTTGTTCTTCCAAGACCGAGCTTTTCAAATGCATTTGTTGTGATTGTTCTCTATATTGTTGAGCATTGGCGAGTTGAGAGAATATATTTTTGAGAAATGTGTTGAGATATAGATCGGCCTGCTCAAACCAACCTGCAACACAAGAAAACAATGGCCATCTCCATCCTCCTCTCAGATGGATGCCACCAACGAGCCACTTGCACAAAGAAATAAGCGAGAAACACCTGGAGACTATATACATGGCGGCAACGTGCAAAACTCGGTAAGAAACTACAAAAAAATGGTGAAAGAGCATTCAAAATAGTGGCTAAGGCTTTTCTGTCTCCACACGCAGAGACCTACACAAGAAAAAGGAATAACAAACATTTCAATCACGGCCTACACAAAAAGGCGTGAAAACTCAAGGACCTGCGTGCAAAACAAGACTAAGAGATAAGGAAAAAGGGCGGCCAAAGGAAATTATATAGATCAAAGGAGATATTAAAAAGAGGAGGAGTGGCTAATATAAAGTTTCAGATCCATTTTTGATGCAAAGCAAAACCTAAATCACCTCTCACCAGCATGTGCCACGTGGAGCCTCTACAAGTCATCTTTTTTTAAAGAGGTGAGTCAAATCTGCCTTTATTTAAATACAATATTGTTCATTTTACATTACAAATGCTTAAGCGGCCAAGTTGGATAGAGGGAAAGCCTTAGAAGTGGGAGGTGCATGGTTCAAATCCCACCCCCAACTTCACATTTTGCATTTGGCGGAACTACTAAATTTAGCAGATTTTTTGAATTTAGTTATAACTAACTAAATTTAGCGGAGAAATCCCTAATTTAGGGTAATTTTTTTCTCCCATTTGGCCTGGTTTTTCATTTTGGACATTTTTTGCAAAAGGAGACCCATCTAAAAATTGCATTTTCAGCTATTTTTTTGCAATTTTTAGCATTTTGGGTCGTATTGGGCTCAGGAGGCCACCAGGACCCGCGAAACATAAATTTTTGCCTGCCATTCAAATTTACCAATTTTTGAATGTAAATTGTATACTTCTATATATTGTACTAATTTGCAGGTTGCCATAGTCAATCAAACTTTGTATGCTTGCTCAAAAGCTGCGAGAATTGTAATAAAAAAATAAAATATTGGTTCTCACCTTAACACTCACGAGATCCTAGATCTCATTCGCGGCGTTTGGTATATACGGTGCCTCGGGAAGCACTTAGGAGTAAAGCCGTCACAACTACTACTACATTTAACGCTAATATATCTACAACAACGTTATCTGGGCATCGTCCCTTTAAATCGACGGGGAGTAATAAGGTCACAGTGCACACACTATGAACCATCCCATCCATTTGTGAACGATTGCACGACATAAATACGACTGAGAAATTATCCAAGTATATAGTGAAGTTACGCATGTGTATGAGGATATTTCTTTGAGCCGGTGTCAATAATCACACAGACCCCATCAATATTGTCTTGGTACCACGTATTGAATTCTTTCACGTACGTTAATGCCTCTTTCACGTACTCACCGGTATATAGAAAGGGTGAGCTTCTTCCACGCACTACCGATGGGTATATCGGAAGGGCACGTATATATAAAAGTTTGGTATATTAGGACCGACAAGTATATAGATTGGGAGACCTAATACCTAGAGTGATAAGAGCCAAACCCTGTCAGTGATCTCTGCAAAATGGGCACCAATGCCCCCAATTTTTTTCTTCCGGATTCACAATTGCTCAAAGGAAGCAACTATGCTACATGGAAGAAAAAAATAAAGACACAACTTGAGTTTGAAGAAATCTGGTCTGTTGTGACTGGTACTCTAACCAGATCAACAACTGATACAACACAACAATGACAGTTTGATAGAGTAGATCAGAAAGCAAAACTCATCATCTTGTTTGGAGTGTCCGACGATGTGCAAGCCCACATTCGAGATGCCACAATAGAAAAATAAGCATGGGATAAGTTGAGCACAATATATGAGGCCAAGAACAAGAATGTCATACTAAATTTGTAGAGTCAGTTACATACATTGAAGTTCAAGCAGAATGAGAAAATTGAAGCTTTCTTAAGAAGAGTTGTAGAGTTGAGGGATTCACTTCTAGCCCTAGGAGAAGAGGTCAAAAATGAATCTCTCGTTCCCATTGTTCTGAGAGCTCTCCCTTCTTCTTACCACATTTTTGTCACAACTCTAAACTTGTCAGATACGACAATTAGTTTTGACAAACTAGTAAACCTACTGCAACAAGAGGAAGCAATGCACAATAAGGATGATGAAGAGGAGCAGGCACTTGTCTTCACATCAAAAATGGAAAGGAAAAGGTAAAGGAAAACCTAAATCCTATCAGAAGTCCCAACATCAGAATCAATATCATGGGGACAATCAATAGAAGAAGCAATGTCCAATTTGTAAAAGAGGACATGACTTAAAAGATTGTTGGTATAACACTTATAAGAAAGGTTCATCAAGTAACTCTGGACCACAACAACAACAATCTTACAAGGGACATTCTAACAACTATCACGGGAAGAAAAAGGGGAACTGGAAAAGAAGACCCCACCAAAGAAGCCAAGGTAATATTCTTTGAGCAACAAGAACAATCAGACAATGAAGACTTCTTGTTCATTGCTCAATCAAGTGAACCATCCATGTCATCTAGTGATGTCTGGTATGTTGATTCGGGAGCCACTCGACACATGATCGACCACAGAGACTGGTTTATTTCAATGAAGGACATGCCATCGAAAAATCATGTTTCGTTGGGAGATGATTCTTCATATACAGTTTAGGGGATTGGGAACATCTCTCTACCCCTTGGTTCACACAAATGCAGACTATCAGATGTCCTATATGTCCCTGGGTTGACAAAGAATCTTCTTTCAGTTAGTCAACTCCTAGATCACAACCTAAAAATTGACTTTGATAGTCAATCCGGCAAGAAAATGTGTTTGATTCGAGATAAATCAAGAGGCTCGAAAATAATTGCAAAAGCCTCCAATGTGGGACGCATGTTCCAACTTGATTTTGTTTATAGAGATGATCAAGCACTTGTGGCTAAAAATTCCACCTCAGCGCAGTTGTGGCATCAGAGATTTGGTCATGTTAGTTTTAAATATCTCGAAACACTTTGCTTCGGTGTAATATGGTACATGGGCTACCTTCTCTTCAGAAGGATACAGACAAGTGTCCTCACTGCCTAGCAGGAAAACAACACAGGGCTTCATTCCAAAAGAGTACTTTTCGAGCTCATGGTAAACTTGACCTGGTTCATACCGATCTTTGTGGTCTAATGCAACCAAGTCATTTTGGGTTCCAGTACTTCATGCTTTGTGTTGACGACTATTCGAGGAAAATGTGGATTTTTTTCTTCGCAAGAAAAGTGAAGCATTTGAAACCTTCAAAAAGTTCAAAGTAGCAATTGAGAAAGAAACTGGTCGTCACATCAGAACTCTCCGCTCAGATCGAGGGGGGGAATTCACCAGTGATGAGTTCAGATACTACCTACAAACTCACGGGATTCATCGACAAATGCCTCCACACACACCGCAGCAAAATGGTGTTGTTGAGAGAAGAAATCGTACTATCATGGAAATGGTGCGATGCATGATCAATGATTCCGGACTTGCAAAGACATTTTGGGAAGAAGCAGCAAAAACAATAGTGTATTTGTTGAATAGAGTGCCCACAACTGCTCTTAATGGAATTACACCAAAAAGGAAACCATCCATTGCACACCTCAGAGTATTCAGGTGCAAAGCAAGCATGCACATACCCAAACAGAAACATAAAGAAATTGGACATGAAGTCACAAAAACTCATCTTCATTGGGTATAGTGAAGAGACTCTTGGGTATAGATTGATGGATCCTAAGACCAGAAAATTCTACACCAAGCAGAGATGTTGAGTTTTTTGAGAAGAAGGAAGCAGAGACTCCTCCGGACTCACATGATGTAGATTTTTCACTGTTGTAAAATTGAAGCTAATGTTCCCTCGTAAGATGAAAGTGATGATGGGGATGATGGTGTTGATCGAGATAGAACCACATGGGGGTTCATTAGCTAGGCAATATCCTAGCACGTGGGTTCATATTGAGGTAATTAAAATTAATAAAATTAAAGTCAATATATCGGTAGACAAGAGGGGGTGAAAGGGTTTAATTTATTAATATTTTGAATCAGGTATTGGGGGTAGGTTAGAGAGGTGGACCAAAGGAAAGGGAGGTTTAATTTTAATATAAAACTAAAACATTTGAACCCTAGTTTATAAAAGTAAATACCTTAAAATTGTAAAATGAGTGTGGTCATAAATTAAATTTTAATCTCTTTTTTAATAAAGAAATTTCAATTAAGAGATTCTTAACCAAGAAATAATAAGATGGTAGAAAACTAGGATTGAGTATGTTTTTCAACACAAGTGATATTATTTCACCATCTTAATTATTTGAAGAACTATTGATAAATGATTAAAGCTTAACATTTATAAGGTGATTGGTAATAGGTCTTCAATGGCTTCAAACTATATTTCGAGAGAAATGTATATTAAAAATGAGTGAGAAATATGATATATTTTCTGTTTAATATATTAGGGTAGAAATAAAAAGGGGTAAATAAAATTGTAATTAAAAATGGGTAAGTAAGGTACATGGAAAAAATAGGGGTATTTTCATTCTAATAATATAATGGGAGGGGGTATTATCAATTGAATAATTAGAGGTAAAAACTAGAATTAAGGGTATTCTTTAATACCCTTGTCGAACGAACGTGCTATACCATACTTTTACTAAGTGAACCCCTGTGGATAGAACCATGACCCATGGGAACAGCTTCAAAGTATGCCTAAATGGTGTATAAGTACATTACGAGAAGCAAGATTGGATGCTCCACCGAGATACATCCACCCCTGGACCACGGACTCACAAAGAAAGCAAGAGAAGAAGTTAAATTTACTTTGATGAGTAGAGTTATTGAATTAGATGAGCCCTCACGCAATCCAGGAAGCCCTACGGTCAAAAGCTTGGAAAGATGCCATGGATTCGAATATCAATCGTGATGAAGAATAACACTTGGCAACTTGTTGATCTTCCACTGGGAAGAAACCCATTAGATGCAGATGGATATTCAAAACTAAGTACAAAGCAGATGGGATAGTGGACAAGTACAAAGCAAGACTTGTAGAAAGGGGTACGCATAAAAAGAAGGCATTGACTATGAGGAGACATTTTCTCCCACAACTAAGATCAAAATGATCAGGATGATATTTGCTCTAGCTACTTAGTTTGGATGGAAATTTCACCAAATGGACGTAAAAAGTGCCTTCCTAAATGGAGATTTACAAGAAGAAGTCTACATGACTCAACTTGAGGGATATGTTGTACCTGGTCAAGAAGAAAAGGTATGCAGACTCAAGAAATCTCGTATGGCCTCAAACAGAACCCCGAGCATGGTACATCAAGATTGATGAACATCTCGCATACAACATGGATTTGTTAGAAATCCATACGATCCCAATCTCTACCTCAAAATCAAGGGGGAGATGGTGATTGTTGTTGTTAAAGACAAGATCGATTTACACAATAATAATTCTCATATTTCTTCTTGATATTCCGTACTACTTTCATATTACACACAACCATTTATAAGAAATAGCTTTCCTAAAGGATAGGAGGTAGCTATAACCTCTCCTTAAATCTCTCACCAAACTCCTATTCACGTGAGTTGTTTATTAACAACTTCACGTATTACAAATATTAGTTATAACAAAACATATAATAAATAATATGAGTTGTTAACCAACTCATATTATATTACAATTAATAATCATGATTAATAATGTAAACAATATTAATCCTAACATTCACCCCCTTAGTGTGAACATTATTAATCACTAATCTTCACCCCCTTAATGTGAACATAACGAAGAACCATATTCGAAGAAATTGAACCACCTCCTGAAAGCACTTCTTAGACCAGGTACAGACTCCATAGATTATCTCTTTACCCTCGTAAAGGCGTAGTGTCGAGCTGAATTATGCAGGAATGCTCCCTTCCTCTTTGGGTTCTGTGGGACTTTCCTTCCTCCCCAGCGCCCGAATTCTGAATATCCAAGATCCAAAAGCTTCACACTAGCTGGATAACCATCCCTTGAATCTACCTCGAAATCTTCTCCTGCTCCCAAAAGTGAGTATTCTAAAAACATGACTCGCAAAAAATTCTGAAAAGGGTTTATTCAACAAACCATCACACTACAAACAAGAACACTGAAACTGAACTGAAAATAGAAACCACACTGCACACATGTCACCAAACCATCTGTGTGGCCCCATCGTTGGCGACTGACGAGAGGTCGCTGAATGACCTCCAACCTCCATTTTCCTCCATCCTCCGATTATCTAAACTCAAAACAAGTAGTCTTCAGAATTATAATCAGGTTCATCAGTCACTCGTTCATCTTCTGATTCAGAAGATTCTTCTACAACTATATTTGCTTCATGTGGCTTCAATTTTCCACTGAGAAGATCTTTGGCTCGAGTCGTGCAAAATTTAGACATATGTCCTTTTTTCTTGCAATAAAAGCATTCTAAGTCCTCTTTTTAAAGAACTTTTTGTATTTATTTTTCACATACATTGTCGTTTCTTCTTCTATATCTTCTTTAGTCCTTTTTTCTTCAGACAGAAGAGCTGATATCATATCTTCCAATGAGTTGGAAGGCATCTGACCAAGAGTGAAAACAACATTACTGTATTTCGGTGGTAAACTATTCAGCAGAATAGCTTTTGCATCCTCGTCGTCCACTGGAGCTTTTACTTCTGCAAGTTGTCTCAAAAGAGATCGTAAATTGTTGATGTGACTAGACATTGTATCTCCATCACTCATTTTGAGCTTGAACAGCTGAAGTTTCAGGGAAAACTTTGCATTGACTGCTTTTGAACCAAATAATTTGCTCAGATTATCCCAGATGTCCTTCGAGTTTTTATCTAGATCAACATAATGTAATTCAGAATCTGAGAGGGCAAGGCCAATAATGGCTTTGGCTTTATCATCCCGTATTTCCCATTCTGCCAATCTGGTCGGATCTGAAGGTGCTGGTTCTTTTCCATCCACTATCCTCCAAAGATTTTTGTTCATCAACTGCATCTGGATCTTGACTTTCCATGTGTGAAAATTGAGACCATTGAATTTTTCCAATGGCATTTCCATTGTAAAAAAGATACAACCTATTATTCACCTAGACACAAAATGACAATGACAATTTTTCCAAACTTTTTGACTTTTGACTTGACTTGACCACAATTACTTTTTATTTTGATGAACATATAAAATGACTCTAAAAAACAATATGTAGACCTACAATGACATTATTGACTTATTTAACAATTAAACAAACTTGATGGACAAACCACTCACAAATTGAATTTGGCAAAAATTTGACGACCAAGTAGTGACAATATAACGACTTGAAACATAATCAACATTTTGACATTATTGATGACACAGTTTTTTTTTTTTTTAAAACATAACTCTAGAACTATAGAACATAAAAATTTACTTGACTGAGTAGACACTCATAGACTCGACTAAACAAACATTGAGTGACACACAAAAAATAATATTATAACTATGGTGAACAGATCCTAATATCACCAATATTTATGAAAGTTTGAAATCAAACTCAAACCTTTGCGTCTAAAACTGTGGGCAATTGGAGTAATAATAAATGGAGAAAAACAAATATTTTACAAGAACATCGCAGGAGATCACGTTGAACAGCTGGGCATGTACCTCTTGGTTGTAGGGATGACACACAAGTCTCTTCATCTCGACGAGCCACAAAGCAGCGCAGTCATATATGCGATTAGTTGAATATGTGAATGAATGGTGTCTGAGATCTATGAAACTGATTTCTCATAAAATGATCCAAGAAGATAGGGACGTAGGACAAAGTATAGTGTGTTTGAATTCTCAATGGCGTGGTGAATGTGCATGGCTGCGTACATACATGGTATTGCCCAATTTCCAATATATGTAGATCTGCACTCTAAAATTGATCAAGCCGCAAGTTATAGATCAGATCCACGTTGGAGAAATTCAAGAAGATAGGCTTATCAGATATTATACACGCACAAAGATCTTTTTTTTTGATTGACATAAAGTGGTTGATGCCAGGTCATTCACCACATGCTTCAGATGTAGATCGAACCAGCTCCAGCAATGCACTTCATTCTCTAATTACGGCTTGCACTGTGACTGTGGATAGCCTGCGTTTTCTTTCAAACATTCACTGCTGAGAAAAAATGGGATTGCTAAACATTCCAAACTGCGACTTCTCATCTAGTTTTTCTCCGATACCAAATAATAGCACAGTATCAGATTTACACAATAATAATTCTCAGATTTCTTCTTGATATTCCATACTACTTTCATATTACACAACCATTTATAAGAAATAGCTTTCCTAAAGGATAGGAGGTAGCTATAACCTCTCCTTAAATCTCTCACCAAACTCCTATTCACGTGAGTTGTTTATTAAAAAAATTCACGTATTACAAATATTAGTTATAACAAAGCATATAATAAATAATATGAGTTATTAACCAACTCATTATATTACAATTAATAAGCATGATTAATAATGTAAACAATATTAATCCTAACATTTGTCTATGTTGATGATCTAGTCATCACTGGCAGTTTAGTGAGGATGATCGATGCAACGAAGAAAGATCTTAATCAATCGTTCAACATGACCGATCTCGGTGATGCACTATTGTCTTGGATTAGAAGTGTGGCAGAAAGAGAATCATATTTTTGTTTCTCAGATGAAATATACCAAGACTACACTCGAGAAGTTTAGGATGATGGATTGCACACCAATTGCTACACCTATGGAGAACAGATTATAGTTATCTCATTCAGATCCATCTCCTGAGGTAAGTGCCACTCTCTATCGGCAGCTGATTGGGAGTCTCATTTACCTGACCTACACTAGACCAGATATCAACTTTGTAGTGAGCTATCTATCCAAGTTCATGCAAGAACCCAAAGTTTGTCATTGGAAAGCAGCAAAGTGCATTTTGAGATATCTCAAAGGATCAGTGGATCTTGGTCTAGAATATAAGAAGAACGAAAATTCTTCTTGACTTTGTGATCATGCAGTAACATTGATGATAGAAAATCCACTTCTGGATTTGTATTCTTTATGGGATCTAGACCAATATCATGGGGAAGTAAGAAACAACACTTTGTTTCTCGCTCTTCCACAAAAGCCAAGTATCGTTTTGCAGGAGAAGTTGTCTGTGAAGTGATTTGGCTACGTCACATATTGGAAGGACTTGGAATACCACAGACAAACCGACCACCATGTATGTTGACAATGAAGGTGTTCTCAAACTTGTTCGCAATCCAGTTTTTCATGAGAGAACAAAGCACATTGAGGTTCAGGTTCATTTCATACGTGAACATGTGTTGAAGCACAACATACAGCTTCAATTTTGTCCGATCACTGAACAACGAGCAGATATTTTCACAAAGTCACTTGACGTGACAAGTTCAAGTTGTTCGTAAATTTCCTCTCCTCATCTCTTTAGACAATGCACAATTAAGGGGGGGAATGTTAGGATAAAATATTAATTATGCATTATATGATTTATTATTTAATTTATTTTATTAATTGAATAATCATATTATATGGTTATATTATAAACCATAAAATAATTGTAAGTTGTTATATGGTTTTAAACCATACTTGTCTTTTTGTTTCACAGGGATAATTGTTACATTTATTATAACAATGTATATGCTTCCTAGATGTATTATTGGAAGCAGTTGTAAGTATGGTTTTACTTGTGCAACATATTTTTTCTCGCACATTGCTGTCCAATATGTATAAATATTGCAGAGCACTCATCAGTAATGGTTAATCAATTTCACATTAATAAAATATACAGATTCCGTCCTGTTTTTGAAATTACATGAAATTCTATCCCATGTTCTTTAAAACCTAAAGTTGAAATCTACCATGAGTTCATTTAGAGCGCTCTTTATGATTGGCAAATGCTCCAACAAAGATAGGTTATTTTCTCTCTTTTCAAACCTGATGAAAAGAGATTTGCCCAATGTATTCTAATTAGTGATGGACCCGGCTACTAGAATTCAAAACCATTCTATATCCTTTCCTTTGAATGAGGAAGTTAGAAGCTTCACAACTACATCCATGTCAACAATTTCATGGATAACACAAAAATTTACAATGTCTTGGATGTGGTCAGCTAGAGTAGTGTGATTCTCCCTAGTAAAGAATGAAATACTCTTCAAAGCTGCTACTAGAATAGGATTTTGGGCATTGAGAGTTAGGGGACCGCCATGCCAATGAAGTTGACAAATATTGGATTGTTGTGGTGCTACCATTATAATAGTCTAAGAACTCTAGTAGATTATAAGAAGGGCCTACCAGATATTTTTTTGAAAAGGTTCTGCTTTTGGTGGAGATGGTGATATTTGAACTATTCTTCCCCTTCTTCCTCTTTTCTAGGTGATAACTACATGTGTACTAAAAGACTCTTTCCTCCGTAGTTATAGAACTTGTTTGGATTCTTCTCATGGAATGATACACTTTAATTGCTAAAAAAATATATTTTGATGCTTGGATTTGCCATATGTGTTACACGCAAAGAATCCAAAGGCTAGAATTCTACCAAGATAAACATCTAACTTTATAAACCGGAAATAATGACTTCTAATGTCCTATCAAGATTTCAAGAATTGTTATCACAAAAACAACACACTGATATGTCATGTAAATGTGGATGAGAAATCATTTTTTTGGTAACATGGAATTATTTCAAGGTGCAGACCATGAAACTGAGACAATTCTCTAGAGAAGGCTAGTTCCTCTTCCTAATCTAATGCTAAAACTACTCCTAAGGAAGGAAATACACCTATCTAATCCTAATCTACCAATTTCAAGGGACTAGGAGAGAGAGAGTGCATGAAAATGAGAAATCCTACACTAAGGGGGTGATAACACCAAGAGAAGGGGGTGTGGACACTTCAAAATGAATGAAAATGGGAGAAAATGGAGGTGGAGAGGGTAAATACAACACCACATCCACAACAACACTCAAAACACCATTTCCATAAAGCACAACATCATTAAACCTTGCAAGGAGAATAATAAATGCACAAAATACCTACAAATATGAAGAAAGGAAAGAGAATGCAATAACACCAAGCTAGGGTAGTGAAATAAGCACAAAACTCGATTTTATTGCTTCATAAGATTGCACAATACATCATATTGAAGAAAAGAGGCATGAATTCATCCTACAATGCTCAAAATGAGGCTTGGAACCCCATACACCACACCAAGCAACTAGATAAGAGGAAAGCAATATTTCAAAATGTCCAACCCTTTACAAATGAGCTCCATCTTACATATATAGAAGTTCGTAGAGAGAAATAGAGAAAGGAAAATCAAATTTGGGGCTCTAATAACCAACAAGAGTCATTAAATGATTGTAAAACATCATGGAGATCCTCGCAAACCCATCTCTCCCTTATACCATTGCTTGAGGATGAGGAAAAATTCCCATGTCTTTATTAATGTCTTATTTATTCACCTAGGAAGTTCTTTTAGAGATGGAGAGTTTTAGTTGCTTTTGGTCCACAAAATCCACCTAGTTTTCATTTTTATTGTTTCATGATGTAGTGCTTGGAAATACGAATACAACAAGTATAATTTTTTTATATTTGGTGCATGGGGATCAAGTTATACCAATGTGGGTCCTGGAAACTTCATTATGACCATTTCACATTTTTTAGGCCTCTCGGACTTTATTCTATCCCACAATTCATAATACACCAGTGTTCCCTTTTCCTTTATATTTTAGGTATTGTGGATGATTGGGGTATAATAGGTACAATGTTTGTGTTTTCTCTAGTGGACCATAGTATCCACAATGCCCGAACTTCATTTCCTCCTTCACTTTTTAGGCCTTCATGCCTTATAGGAACTTAGGGTTTCCAATCCACATTGCTCCACCTAACGCTCCATCTCCGCATCACACTATGGATCACTTGTGTGTTGTGGTTTTTTGGCCCTGATCGGATAACTTGCGCCCACCTAGAACACGCATCGCTGGGTCTCATGGGTCTCGCAACCCCAACTCACCTACAAAATAAAATACCATGCCATGTATTGCTTCATTTTTGGGCCCACAGGAACTCACGCCCACGCAGCCCATTCCACTTGGACCTTGATCTCTCGTGTTCCCCACAACATACTCTAACCTGCAATACTAAGGCATTTCCCAACTCCTTCACATCGGACCCCAAGCCGTTGGGGAGAACATTGATGCCGCTGAACCCGCTCCTCCTCGCCTCCAAAACCTAAAGTTTCTGCATTAATCTTGACATTTTGAGCCCAAATAAAGGGTGGTTAACATTGGTTCCATCCACACTTATTCCATTTGCATCCCTTAGATCCACAATACACTGAAATAAACAATTTTTCTCATTTTTCCCAATTTTTTAAACTAAGTGTTTGGATTTTCTTGGACCAGGAGTTGGGAAAAATAGAGTGAAAACCCCTAAAGATAATTTTTCCCCTTTTACTCATTTTTACTCAAAATTTGGCCAAGTATTGGATCCCTAAAACCTAGAGAAAGAAAAATTTCATCCAAGTAGTTCCAAGTTCCAATAGTAAGGTATTTTCCAACTCCTTCACATTACGTGACCCCTGCCGATTGGGGAGAACATTGACCCCGCTGAACCCGTTCCTCCTTGGCCTCCAAAACCTAAAGTTTCTGCATTAATCTTGACATTTTGAGCCCAAATAAAGGGTGGTTAACATTGGCTCCATCCACACTTATTCCATCTCGCATCCCTTAGATCCACAATACACCTAAGTAAACAATTTTTCTCATTTTTTCCAATTTTTAAAAACTAAGTGTTTGGATTTTCGACCAGAGAGTTGGGAAAATAGAGTGGAAACCCCTAAAGATAATTTTTCCCCTTTTACCCATTTTTCTCAATATTTGGCCAAGTATTGGATCCCTAAAACCTAGAGAAAGGAAAATTGCATCCAAGTAGTTCCAAGTGCCCGAAAAACATGAAATTTATCTGTTTCCTCTAGATTCTCCATCAAGCTCCATGAAGTTGCCAAGTCCAATATTTCAATTTTTGATTTTTTTCTAGGGGTAAAAATGGATAATAATATCCATATAGTAATTTATAATCATTAATAATGGTCCTTGCCATCTCTTGAACAATCCTATTCTTCCTTTCAACTACTCCATTTTGTTGAGGAGTTATAGAAACTAAAAATTGCCTCTTAATGCCATGAACACTACAAAACTCATCAAATGAATCAGACCAAAATTATCCTCCATTATCAGATCTAATACATTTTATCTTTCCATTCTTCTCATTCTCAATAAGAGCTTTAAAGGATTTAAAAACATCCAATGCATCAGACTTTTTTCTTAAACATGCAACCCAAGTATATCTAGTGAAGTAATCAATAAGAAGCATAAAATAGTAATCACCTAAAGTAATTTAAGTCCTCATAGGCCCAAAAAGATCAGTATGTATCAGCTGAAGTGGACTTGTGGTAGAATCATGTTCATTAGTCTTGAATCTCCTTCTAGTTTTCTTTCCATGCAAACATGTTTTGCACAATGTATCTTCTGGTTTGCTAAGTTTAGGATGTTCCTTACACAGTTTTTAGAGCTGATTTTAACAATATTATCAAAGTTCACATGACCTAACCTCCTATGCCACAACCAACAATCATTCACCTTTCTCATAAGACATTTTTATTTGTTGATTTCCTTAAGAATGAACATGTTATTATCAGTTATTTTTGCCTTTGCAACAAGCTTACCTGATTCTCCTTTCCTTATCTTGCAACCTTTCACATCAAAGGTAAGAACATACCCTTTTTTCACATTTGACTCACACTGAGTAGATTATGCTTTAAGCCCTCAACATATAAGACATCCTTGGTGATGGTTTTCCCATTATCTAAACTCAAAGTACCTCTTCCTAGAATATTTATGGAAGAATTATCTCCAAACATCACAGATCGTGAAGTGTTTTCTCGTAAGGCTATGCATTTACTCAGAACTGTCGATGAGTTTGAACAACCACTATCAATATACCAAATCATATTCTCATCTTGACTATGAAAAGAAGTTTGAGAAATACCACATACTTCATTTTGCTGTAAAGAGGATGAAAAAACCCCATAGATTTCATACCATATATCAAACCCTAATGGCTTTAAATAAGCCCTCATACTAATCAAAGGAAACATACCAGCTCTCACTTTAGAATACTCCATAATAGTGCTTCAGAAGATCTCCTTTCAAGTGGTTAAACTTATCTAAAAGGACCTACTATGATACCAATTTTTGGAAGAACAATGGATTGAGAGGGGGAGGTGAATCAGTCCTTAATAAAATTTTAATTTATATTTCATATTTTCTTATTCAAATACTCACAAACATTTAACCATCCATTAATGTGTGCATACAATCAATTATCACATGTGTAAGAAACCATAATAAAAATAATTTTAAAAACACAAGATATAAGTGGGAAACCCTCAAGGGGAAGAAAACCCAATGAAAAAAATCCTTATATTGATATGTTTAAAATTTAGTGAGGCACTAACCCCACAAGGAGCACCAACCCCTAGTTTAGTAGAGCTACAACCCTACAAGGAGCACCAACCCCTAATTTTGTGAAGCACCAACTCCACAAGGAGGATACAACCCCCAAGATGATCAAAAACCCACTCAACCACCTTATTATGATCTTATATGTGATTTATTACATCTAAAACTAATAGAGGAAAATGGTTCATCTCACACTTCTTCAAACCCTCATACAAACCCTAGGTGTTCAATCTTTCAAAACTAGCTCTTCCTTCACTTCTCAAGCCTAAAAGCCCTTGCACACATTATTTCTGATCTTCTTAAACCTATAAAACACTAGATATTATCTCAATTCATTCTTAATTACCTTCAAAAATTACTCACCTATTCCGCACTTCGCACACACACCACTCTCTCTCAACTAGCTCTCAAAAGCACCCAAAACAATGATTTTATAAGCTTCTTCTCATTTCAAATTCATTTCCCCCTTTGGCTCGACCCATGCATCATAAAAACATCCAAAATTCAAAACATAATAGTCAAAAGTTACCCAAGTAGGTCTGGCCTAGCCAAAATCATCATTACATGCTCCAAAAAGACTCAAATCCCCATGGGTACAAAGAGAAAAATACCCTAACATCAAAACCATACTTATTCATGACCCATAAATCACCACACATGTTTAAATTAACATTTAAACATCATAAATGGTCACAATTTATCTCAACCAATCAGAATATTTCATTTAATGGGACCATTGTTGTTTTTGTACTTCTCAAAATAGTTGTTTCTTACACCCTTTAGACCCTGAAAACATCTTTATGCCACTAGATCACTCCAAAACATCCAAAATATTTCATGTGAAAACTAAATGGAAATGTAATAACTTTTATAACACTTATAAACAAGTTATAAGTCATGAGACAAATCTTCGCTCAAACCTCAACCTTGTTTGTCTTCACCAAATCAACATGCCCAAAAAGTTGTTTTCAAAGATCGATAGTTAACACCTTTCTAGGAAAAATAAAGACCTATAAATGGATTAATTGGATGAAAAATTCATCCCTCTTAACATTCCAAGTGATAGAAAGCATCACCTAATCCATATCATGCTCCAACCAATTCAAAACATCCAAAGTAAATCATGTCTTTTCTTGCATTGGAAAAAATATTCAAAAATTGACCTATAAACCATATCAAAACTCATAATAATTATAAAAACTAATATAACTTGTAATATATATGATTCATCTTTCCAAAACAACTTGAATCACCTCCTAACTTTTTTGTAGCGCATGTTATAGTCATTTCATCAAGACTACTTTTATTGTCTCAAACCGCCGCCTTTGACTACCAACCTAAATGGATCTCATTTGACCATGAAATTGAATAATTTTTTTATGAAACCTATTTTAAATCAATAAATCCTCACATAAATCACACAATGCCAATTTATCTTGCAACTCCTTTGGACAACCTTGTCCCAAAACAAATTTCTTCAAAACTCGACCTATTTGAGTGGGGTCCACACATCACCATGACATCTACCATAACTTTATAGAAATATGAAGGATTATTATACATTTTCCAATAATCATCCATGCACTAGTAATAAATTATGGCCACTTAGGAATCAATTCTTTCATACCGCTTTTAAGCTAGGATTTCACACTCATAAATAGTTGTTTACCTTCGTAGCATTTGTTTATAAAAATATGGCATTAAATGACCTAATTATTATTGTTAAACCTTATAAAATAAATTTATAAACATACATGAAGACCAAAAGGTCCCATGAAAATAAAATTTTTAGGGTGAGCATAAGAAGTTCCAATTCGAGCTAGAAATGGCCTTGTTCTCAACCCTGTCTCACTAAAACTAACATATCGTGTAAAATTCACATCGTGGAAACCTGAATTTTTCCCACGTAACAAGGATACATCCTACTAACATCTAAAATTATTATAATTTCATATTTACCTCTTACTATTTCCATCCATTGGGACTTTCATAACTACCCCTTAGGGTTTTACACTGTAGAAGCTAGGGTCAATTGGAAAAACACTATAACTCATCATGAAAGCACTAAAAATGATCCAAAATATCTGGTACACCATGATACACCCAAATACATGCATAAACAATATCATGTATCTCAAAAAATTATCCTCATATCTCCTAACATCCATGCCTACTCAAATTGAGCAGTGAAACATAGTTCATCACCCGTATCTACACCTCGCAACATCACCTAAGAACTTGAATGGGATTAAAAGAGAAAACAATACTAAATGAATCTCCTTGTATCATCAAGTAATTTTTTTAACCATCATGTCAACATCATCTAACCCTACTCCATCATCCACTTTGTCATTAATATTTTTTTCATCAATGGAAACATCTATAAGACCATATGCCAACACTGTCTTCTTGTTATGTATTTTTATATATTTAATGTTTATAGTTGTTATTACTGTGATTCTATGGGATTGATCCACATATATATTTATAATTATCCATAAAAAAATTCCCACAGGATATTAAGAAGTTTATGGTAGATCTAAGTATTGATAATTTCCCCATGGACAGTAATGTTTCCATCCATGTGAGCAACGCGTAAGGGAAAAGAAATGAAGGTAAATAACTTACTACACCAAGGATTAATCATATGAATACATGTTGAGAAGTTTTTTGAATGAATAATCTTGGTGAAATACCATAGTTGATTAAGAAATACTTCAATGGGAAGATTTAACTTCATGAACTACCACCATGCAACATCACCTAGGTACTTGAATGGGCTTGCAAGAGAAAACAATCCTCAAGGAATCTCCTTGTATCGTCAAGTAATTTTTTTAAATATCATGTCAACATCATCCATAAAATCATCTAACCCTACTCCGTCATCCACTTTTTTATTAATGTTATTTTTCATCAATGGCAACACCTATAGTACCATATCCAAACACTATCTTCTTGTTATGTATTTTTCTATATTTTATGTTTATAGTTGTTATTATTGAGATTCTTTGGGATTGATCCACACACACATAAACACACACACACACACACACAAATACATTTATAATTATCCATAACGAATTCCCATGGATATTAAGAAGTTTATGGTAGATCTACAAATTGATAATTTCCCCATGGACATGTAGTTTTTCCATCCATGTGAGAAAACATAAGGGAAAGGAAAGGAAGGTAAAGAAATTACTACACCAAGGATTACTCACATGAATGCATGTCGATAAGGTTGTCATATGAATAATCTTGGTGAAATATCATAGTTGATTAAGAACTACTTCAAAGGGGAGATTTAACTTCATGAACTACATGTGAGACCAATGACATTGGTTTAGGTAGGAGAGAGAAAGGAGTGATGAAGCATATAAATATCTTGAGGATACATATGCCGAGTTAACAACTCAAGAGTATGAGGAGGCATATTATAATGTAGATAGAATCCCTCCTAACCCATTACTCCCACTCATTCAATGGATCTCAAAGCATAGACAACTAAATACTCATTGAGACCGATAATGATGGGGAAGTGAAAAAATGGAAAGAGGTGTTGGATAACATTTTCCATTTGTTTTTAGTAGATTATACGACACCAAATAGGATATAGTTCACCCATTACACTTCAAAGAACAAATATTTGGAATGATGAGAAATATCCTCTGAAATATATCAAGTTTTTGTGAAACATGTAAGAAGGAATTCCATGAAGTACCACGCTGAGCTAGTATAGAAAAATGAACCACTACCATGTAAAGTACTAGTGGTTGAGTGAGTGGCTCTTTTGGGACATTCAAATCTATTTTGGGCTGAAATCAGTTATATAAGCTACACAATAGGTACAAACAACCCATATTTTCTATGGAATGTCACTACATATTTTAGAGTATCTCGAGGTTGATAACACCATGCATCATCTACATAAGTGTGAGTTAGTTTGGTGCACAAAAGGGATCAATTACCTACAGCAAAGGTAAGCCAATTTTCTACTATTTGTTGAATTGAGAAGATACTTGATCGAGAAATAATGACCCATAATAGGTATATGTTAACTATAATCACTTGAAAGACACTTTCTTAAAGAAGTTTGATATACTTTATTTCAATAATTAGAGTATATTGGCACTCAAGGAGATAAAAAGAGATTACTAAAAGTGTGTGTGTGTGTTTGTGTGTGTGTTTGTGTGTGTGTGTGTGTGTGCATGCATGTACGCATGTGATGCACATTTCAAAAACTTTGATATTAAAGTTTTCGTGATGAGATCCATCCAAGTCAGCATGCACAATGGTTTTTTGGTGGATTACTTTTGCTTTCAAACATTATCTTTCACACAATACATTTATAGACACGTGTGAAGCTCGGGAAGCATCCTCACATGCATAATGTATGGTAGCATTGACATGGGTATAAGCCTATTTATGGAGGCTCACATTGCATAATTAGTAGAATAATTAGAAAATTTAACTACAAATATTTCTAGGAGATTCGAAACAATATATAGCATAAATTTCTTTAAGTTTAGGTACATACAAGAAATAAATACCCCTTATGCATTTTCAAAGAAATTATTATGACTTACTTATATCTATGGAGATGAGCATGATGTTAGAAAGTTCCCACTATTAAAATATGTAGTTTAAAGGAAAGTGTCTTATTCTTGTAAGATATTTGATACACAGTAATCCATAATATCGAGCACTTCTATATAATAGATCAAATACACAAGGTGTGATCTTTGGGATTAAGCCAAGCCAATGTGAGAAATAACAACAAAATTAATGAGGAGTGGAATGGAAACATATGAGGGATAGGTCACAAGAGAGACACAAGAAATTTTTAGAAATCGCAAAGACTAAGAGGGGTGTGAATCAATGCAGTATAAATTTTTTAATGTATTCCAATACTAATTAACTAAAAATGGGATATGGGGATAGTTAATCTAAGCTATGAAAAACTATAAATAAAGTAAATAGATGTTGTAAATAAATGTAAAGATGACCCAAACAACTATGCAAAAGGAAATGCTAACCCTAATGTGCAAGAGAGAAGAGGAAAGAAATCAACTAAATAGAAGATGTTTGTGGGACTCGTGTCACATAGATGACCTGGAGAATCTAGAAGTAGGAATGACTATGTAAAAGCTCTAAAAAGGATGGATATGGAGTATTTGGCTAGAATGGAGCACTTGGAGAGGGACTAGAGTACCTACGGGTGCTCGGTGCAAAATGGGCACCCCGGTGTGTACAAAATCTCTAGAATTGATCTTCACAGTTCAAAGGGTGGTCCAAACCCTTATTGTCTATCGCATTAACTTCCCTGCACTAATTCATATGTCATTGATATTCCAAGATGATAAAAATACCTAAAAAAAAACCAGGGAGTATCAAAACCCTAAAAAAGAAGAATGCAAATGAATGGGTCGAATGACCTCAGTTGCCACAAAATTGGGCTTACTAATTGAGTGGTGAACTAAATTTTGGACCCAAATGTAGTTTACGGGTGAGTTTGTGCATAATGTTCCCTAGGTTCTCTCATGCCAGTCATACTTTTTGAAGTAGCGAGCAATAACTAGATGTAGAAAATGTAATAGAATGTGTGCATGGAATAAAATAGAATCCCCCTATGTTGTGTGTGATGTAGATGAGCTAGTGTTGTGCCTCGTGATGGAGCTATGTGAATGAAATTGATCTAGAATGTAATAGATGGATGAAAGTAGTGACTAGTGCTTGGTCCCTCATTATAGTCTCATAACTTTATATTTATAGGGTTCTCTTGATCTAATTTCTTAATTAACCCGAAATGGATGACCACCAAAAAGATAAGAAGCTAAAATAGCTAGAAATTTCCCAAAAAGTGGCAGGAAAGTTCAAAAAGGATCGTGGTGCCATTGTGGTACTAGGGTGCTCATGGGCGCTCAAGACTAGCCTAGGTACCCTAGTCAAAGATAAAATAACGTGAAATGACAAAAGATGATTGGGCATGCAGTGTAAGAGGTACGAAAAGGTGAAAGAAAATAAAGTAAAATGGCCAAAAGATGGGGGTTAATTAGTACTTTCTTCACTCAAAACCTTCTAAATAGTAGTATGAGACCAAGACTAAATAGTGTCTAAAGTGAATAATTTTGTGTCTACATTTTTCCCAACCTTATGTTGGAGTGGAAAGCTCGGTAACATAAAGTAGATAGAGATGCATATCTCATGGAGATTTAGCGTAACAAAGAAGGCATGCCGAAGGAATAGAAAAAGCATGGAATGAAAAAAGATGATGGAGCGTGGAAACTAAAGATGAAAATGTGCAAAAAGTGATGAGAGTGAACCTAGGGTAGAATGCATGTGCCACTACTCGATGTGATGTACTGCATGATTAGTAAAGTGTTTACTATCATGAAGTGTTTTTTGTTGTTGCCCCCATTTGACTGCTTGTTTCTCATACAACCTGGACCTACAAGGAGAAAATGATCAAGTAGTCAAATATGTATGTATATGTGTGTAAAAATGCAATGTAAAATATGCATGTAAAAGTAAAGTATGTAAAATGAAAAGTGTAAATGGAACATGTGCACCTAATCCATGTCAAGAGAAAGAGTGTAGAAGGATATCCTATATTTTTGGGGATTTTGGGAGATCAATGCCATAAGCCGAAGAAGTATAGGGAGGAAATGCTCCATGTCCTCCAACCTTTAACTTCTTCCCTAAACGTTTGTGTGTGAAAATATCTATGTATCGTCCTAGTTTTGTATGTGATCCGACGCTAGTACTAGAATAAGTATAGGGAGGAATTCCACTATATCCTCAAACCTTTAACTACTCCAAATGCTAAGGACACCATGTCCTGTAAAATATTCTATTCATGCAAAGTACGTAGACTCGGTTAGAACTCACTCAATGTATGTAAACCCACAATTCCAATGGTGGAAAGTGCACCTTTTGAATTGAACTAGTGTAAAAGTGTTTGTAGACTATAAAACCCAAAATGATGCCCCATCTTTGGGGGCACATGAGATGTCAGCGATAGGAGAAATATGGCCCTAAAATAGACCAACCACATGTAATATTGTTGTCTTGCAAATGTGCAATAAGGAAATTGACAATTTTCAAGCATTACAACTATACCCTCAGAACAAAACTTTCACGTTTTATCATTCCAAGGCACTTGGGTCTACCTACTCTAGCTAGTATCCTCCCAATTGGTGTTAATTCATTCCCTAGGTGATTTAGGAAATTACATTCATTCCCCTAGGTGATTTTAGTATCTCATTAAAAGTTACGAGCTTGTGTAGTTGGGAAGGGCTATCACCTTTGGATTTCCTAGACTAGAGAAACCCCATGAAGCGAAGTGGAAGAGAATAAAAATGGACGTGGAGGTAATTAAAATTCCTTGGGAAATCATGGAAGTGATTCAGGAAGATTCATGGAAGGACTTGGAGAAGTTGGGGCAGTTTCACCAAAATTAGGGTTCACAGCCTAGGCAGTGCACAAGCCAAAACAACTGTTGAACTTATGAAGGTGATTTTAGGAGTTACATATGGAGTTATGAGAAATAAAAAACATCATTGGAAATATGGTGAAATTAGTTTTTTCACAACACTTTGGTGCATTGGGTCTACAAGCAGTTTTTCTCATGTACAGGTGGAGTACCAAATAAAAATCCTATTTTCAAGGATCAAATGGATGAATCAATACCTAATACTCCCACCATTATATTAAAAAGGTCATTTAAAGTTAGGATCATATAAAATTTCATTAAAAATTCCATCAGAGCTCAAGTTATTGTCATTTCAAGTTGTCCTCTTGGAGCGAGTTCAGGAGTTAGTCAAATTTTGGGAGGACACGTGTCAGCTCTAGGAGCCTGGTGGGATTTTTGTCCCTCACATCCCTCAAGGTTAGGGACATCAACCATGGAAAAATTCACCTAGCCCCCATATGACCTCTGGATCCTCATGCAACCTCCAGATCACCAGTTCAGGCCCCCTGGTGCTTGTGGGAGCTCAAAGCCTCAACCTGCTTGATCGCTGCCACGTGTCATCACCAGAGCGCCATGGAATTTTATGTCCCTCATGTCCCTCATAGGTTAGGGACATCAAACATGGAAAAATTCACCCATCCCCTAAGGGAGACTTCTGGTCACCCATATGACCACTTCCCAATTTCCACCCTAGTGTTTTAAAGCTAATTGTTTTTAGCCTTCATTCCCTGCCGTTGGATCTCCGCCACGTTTTGTCACCTTAATCACCATAGAATTTGATTTACCTCACATCTATCATAGATATGGAAATAAAACACTAAAAATGTGCCCATCTCCCTTCTCAACTTTATTTCAAAATTTTAAATACCCACCTGCTTCCCGCTTCTAACTTCTAACATTCCCATGCACAGCCATATCTACACACTCCCTCTGCAACCTCCTACCATCACTCTGCCATTTCCAAAGCTAAAAAAATCCATCAAAGCATTAAAATCCCTTTCCCATGGTGATATATAGGTCTCAGAAAGAGATTTCATCGAGCTAAGAAGAAGAAACGAAGAATAGACAAGAAGAAGAACAATAGAAAATCCCCATTGTCATGAAATCAAAATTTGGAAAAATATTACAAATAGATGTAGAGATTGACAAACCATTTACCTGCAAATTTCATTCCTCTATCCAAAACCATCAAAAACATACCTTCAAACCCTCCTCTCATGTCTTAAAATGTTCATAGAGAAGAAATCCTTTTTCCGGTCCAACGAAGGAAAAAGTTTGATTTCCTGTCAAACCGGAAACCAGATCGAAGAGAAATTTCACTAGTAAGATAAGAAGAGAAAGAAATACATATAAAAATTTAAATTCCATCATGAAGAAGATGATAAAACCAGACCTATAATTTTCAAGGTCCATCAATGGCTTCCGTGTTCGGAAGCAAATCAGTCAAAAATTAAAAGTTTAAAATCTCCTAAACTATTGATCGGGTAAGCAAAAATTTCAAAGGGGGATATTGGGAAAAAACCATATAGAAATACTTCATTCCATGTAAATCTGACCGTATTAAGCCCACTTTCTAAAAATATCAGGTCTTCTACATAGAGGACTGCTATTTTGGGAAAGTCATCAACAAGAACCTGCGAAGGAGATGCTAGACATAGAGGATGCCTTTGCGGTTGGAAGTTCATTATAACAGAATTTTGGTCCAAATTGACACTTACTAAAAATAGTAAGTGGTCTTACAAGCACCTACCAAAAATATAAAATTGGTCCAAAAGTGGGAGGAGCGCAGAAGGAAGGAGATTCTCAGTAATCACAACTAGTCAAGGATCAAAGGGGCTGATTTTTTCACACTGCTAAAAATAGTAAGTTGCTTTTTCGGCACTTACTAAAAATAACAAGTCATCCCAAAAGGGTGAATTTTATAGAGGGAGCATTCTAGGAGTTGAACATTCATGCTTCCATCAACAATTGGAGACTAGGGAGGGAAAATCTTGACACTTGCCAAAAATAGTTTCCCTTTCCAAATACAAATAAGTGTCAAGAAACAATGAAGTTCAAGATTTGCGAAGGGGGAACCAATGAAGTATTTATCTTTATGGATCTCAACAGTTTCCTTCGACACTCATTTCATGCTTCAATTGGTATGTGGGAGGTGGAATTTGTAGTCGAAACCATCAGATCATTCATAAGATGCTTCATTAGGATCATGTCCAAATCAGTCGAGTAGTGTGACAACATTATAGGGAGTCAGGAAAAGATTCATTCCAAGGCTCCAGCCCTTCAGAGGAGGATCTTCACGAGTGATACTCATGGCCACCGAATGAGTCATTTGGACAGTTGTTTTTAAACACTTAGTTCATAAAGTGTTCACATGTCATCCAAAGGAAGTTTCTCAGTGTGTGCAAGAGTTTGAAGAGATTCAAAGTTCATCACATTAGAGTGCTTCATCGAGTCATCTGGAAGGATCAACAAGATTTATCAGAGGTAGAATCTATCATCATTAACATCATTCTTCCTTCTTCTCCTTTCTGATCTCTCTCTCTCTCTCTCCCTCTCTTCTCTCCCCAACTTTCTCTCTCCTCAATATTCTAATCTTGCATTGGGGTTGCACTTTTTCATATGTCTTAATGTTTCTAATGTAATAAGTCACCTTTATGTTATAAAAAGGGACTTAATGTTTTCCTAGGAAGGCAAAGAGTCTTAAGTCATGTCAAGACATACAAAGAGTCATTGGGGAGTATGTGAAGAGTCATTTCTCTTCCTATAAATTGTAAATCCATTCCCATTTCAAAGGGTTGGTGATTGATTTTGTAAACTCAAGAGTGTATTGTACTTTGAGAGAACAAAGGAGATAGCCATTTTCTTCCATTCCCCCTCACTAGTTTTCCTCCATTCCCACACTATGTACAACTTTTGTTTAAGCAATCAATACAAGAAGAAGGAGTTTTTATCTTTCTTTGACTAAGGGATTTATTGATACTTTGTGCTCATAAATTATAATTGGTCTTGTTGCTATTTGTAGATTTGTTTCTTCTCATAAATGCATGTGTTGAAATTTCTAACTAGTGTGTGCAGGAATATGATTTTATACCTGTAACATTAGTTCTCTTATCTCATTTCTCGCTCCAATTTCCGCTTTATAGACAAATTCCTCTCTAGCAATAAATTTCTAGCTTTTTCGTAGGGTCATTGGAGTTCCCCTATTGGGTCCCTAGCTGTGAGGCCACAAAGAAAATCCACCTTTACTTGTACATGCATATATGGTAATTGCTTTGGTTAAGTAGAGGGACTTGAATTCCCAGAGTGTTGGCATGAAATCCACAAGTTCTTCCCTCGAAAATTTTTCTCACCAACAACTATGAAACTCTACCTTACAGGGGGAAGGGAATGCACTTGGTAGAAACTAAGGTACACACAAATAAGAGGCTAACAAAATAAAAGTGTTAGTACTAACAAGCATGCATGTATAAAGCAATGTGTAATATACGTAAACAAAGTGTAAAAAGCTACCAAACAAAGTAGTGTAAACACACAAGAAGATAAGGAAGCCAAAAAAATTGGGTCACAAACATGGGACATCACTCATGATGTCACAAGACATGCAAGGCCATCATGGCCAAAAAAAAAAAAAGTGTGTACAACAAACATAGTGAAAGGACCGCATACAAAACAAACAATAATAAGACAATATAAAAACAAGTATGGAAGAAAATATCCTTGCATAACAAATGTTGCACATAAAGCACCCATTAACATGTTAGAAAGATAACTAGTATTTCAAAAGCATGTATAACCAAGTAATGTAAAGTGATAAGTACAAAATGAAACAATAACACCTAGAAGAGACGAATGTGGATGCCCCTAATGACCAAAGTGTAGGAAGGGTAGAAGGAAAGCATCCATGTTACATGTAAGAGACTTGTATTTGTGATCACAACTAGAAAAAGGTGTGAACGCACATGTGTGGATGATATAGATAAATGAAATACAAGTAAGCTAATTAGCATGTGTAATAAAGTGACCATGAACAAGAAAAAGTAAGCAAGAGTAAAAGAAACCATAATATGCAGTATGTTGTGGATGGATGGAATGGAATGCAAAATGGAGTGATAGGATCTACGTGCCCCCGAGTGAATGGAAATGTATGCAATGATGTTAAGTTGTTTTCCCCTAATAGTCAATAATGAACCGTAAATGAGAGTGTGTCATCAAAAATGGTTGAAGTGTGTGTTGTGTTTAATGCGTTGTGATGAATGTGTATGTGTATTGATGAGATGTGACCTAGAAATGATGTGTGCGTGAACCTTATAGATAAAGCATATATCACGACCAAATTAAATGTATAAGTGATGATTTATCCTAAGTGTATATCACTATAAGATGAATGGATGAGTGATGATTTATCCCTAAGTGTATATCACTACAAGATGAAAAGAGGGAGTGGTGATGTAACTTAAAGTGTATACTAATAATGATGAGATAATAGGTGAAGATCTAGCATAAAGCATATGTCACTAGCCTAGGAATGTTGCATGATGAAAGGTAAAATAGTAAATGTGTGATGAGTGTAAGGTCCATTTTATTTGTAAACCCTCGACAGTCGAGTATGGACCAAGGAACTAAAGTGCATCATAGGGTAGTAAGTGCAACGCATAGAAGACGATGTGGGATGATGGTACGACCATGTGATGAGTAAAATATGTAAATATGTGATGTGTAGAATGCAATGTAAGATGTGTAGAATATGTAAAGTGTAATATATGGAGTGACATGTAATGTATGTAGATAGAATAGTAATGTAGTATGTAGGATGAGGAGTGTATGATGCTTAGACGTGTAGATAGTATAAATATGATATATGTAGAATTAAGATTATGATGTGTGATGTATGAAGTGTGATATGTGAATGGAGGCAGTGTGTTAGAAATATAGTGCAAAAGTGTGTGGGGTTCATGTGTAGTAATCCCTCAACAGTCAAGTGTGAACCAAAGCACAAGAGTGTGTCATTGGGTAATGACAATGCTAAAATGTGTGATGAAAATGCCTATATAAAAATGCAAAGATGATAGATGCAATGCTCCCATGTATATATGAGTGAGTAAACTAACCATTGGTAATGAAGAACCGAGGTCCATCATTTGATGTATGTAGTGATGAAAGTATATGATTATGGGATGTATGTATAACAATGTGAAAATGTGGTATGTGCAAATGCTAGAAGTGTGATGTACAATTATGTAAGGATGCAAATGAATGATAATAAAAAGATAAGAAATGTTCTTATGATGATATGATGATGAGAGAGGGGGATGTGAATAATATGCCCCCAATGTATGCATGATGAAATAGGCTATCATGTAATTTCATCTAGGATATCATCGCTCTCAGGATCATAGTTGAATGGATAAGCATTAGTGACTTGATAAGAAATAGTGTCTAGTTGATCACGTAATGAGCCATTAAGGCATAAGTTGTACATGCCCATAGCATATTCCTCATCAGTGAATGGAGGAAGTGGACAACCGTGTGCATACCAACGAGTGATATTTTGAGTGTATCCTAGGAAAGAGCTATTACAAATGAAAACACATCCAAAGGGAATAGGAAATGATATGTCTATATGATCAAGATCTAGAGTGCCCCTAATATAATCAAGCCATGATTGTCCTAATGTAAGTGGTGAGGATCAAGGAGTGCGTGTGAGAAATATCGTGAGGTGAAAGATATGAAGACCATAAGTGGAAGTGATGATGACATACCCATAATAAATATGAGAAGCATATGGTGTAGGATAGAGGTCCTCAAAATAAAAGCCTAAGTAAGCCAACCCATCATGTGTACATATAGTGTCATCACATGTAGGATCAAATGGAATATGTTCCCAATATGAATTATTCATGAAGAGTGTGCAAGTAAATGGTGGGCATGCTAAGGGAGATGGTACATGTGAAGGTATATGTGATAGAGTGACATCCATGGACTGGACATGCACCTGATAAGGAATCATAACAGTAGTAGTAGTATGTGACATAGAAGAAATTGCATCTATCACAAAAATAGTACCATCAAGTGGTGGTAAGTGAGGTGGTTCTTCTCAAGGTTGAGGCTCATCTGTAATATCCAGATGCATGAATAATGATGGTATTAGAAGCCCTATTGCAATAATTAAAGGGGTCATGGTCACAAAATATGGTATGCTTAATGATCTCATGTAATAATTTGACACAATTATGGATAGTAGAAACAAAAACTTGCATGACATGAAGCCATGACCTGCTAAGTAGACAGTTGTAGGAGACTAGAAAATCAACAATGAAAAAATAGTGTGGGCATTTTTGGACCAACAATAATATTTAATGTAACTTGACCGAGACATGGGTGGAAAGAACCATCGTAAGCACACAATGATATAGAATATGGACTAACATCACAAGCTTAAAAAGACCTAAAGCTTTAAGGAATGACATAGGACACAAGTTAAGTTCAAATCCATTATCAATCAAAGTACGCTTAACAATGACATTATGAATACAAGAGATGATATGTAGCGGCGGGTCATTATCAAAAGTGTGAACATCGGCGGGAAGGTTAGAATTGAATACTATATGTGAAGAAAAAAAAGCATCGACAAAGGCTTGATAAACTAAGTCTGGATGCATGTCAACATGAATGCGAGTAGTAGTAAGAAAGTGTTGGACTCTATGTAGTAAATCAAGATTTGTAAGAAAATAATCATTGATTGAGATACTCATGATGACAAAACCCTAAGATGACAAGCAATGAATGAAGAAACTAAAAGTGTGAATGAAGGAAGTGTTAAAATGTGGGGTTCACCAAAATGATTAAATAAAAATGGGATATGGGGATAGTTAATCTAATATATGAACAGCTGTAAATAAAGTAAATAGATGTTATAAATAAATGTAAAGATAACCAAAGAAACTATGAAAAGGAAATGTTAACCCTAGTGTGTAAGAGAGAAGAGGAAAAACTCAAATTTGAATAGAAGATGCGCGTGGGACTGTGTTCAGAGTTTATTGGAGAATATGGAAGAAGGAACGATTGTGTAGGAGCTCCAAAAAGGATGGATCTGGAGTATCTGGCTAGATTAGAGTGCATGGAGAGAGCTGGGTGCCTACGGGTGCTTTGGTCTACAAACTAGGTGCCTTGGTCTCGTGAAAAGCTTTAAAACCGATGTTCACAAGCTCGAGTAGGTAGTCAAAACCTTCTTGTCTATCGCATTAACTTCACCGCAATGCTCGGATCGCTAATATTCCAAGATGACAAAAAGACCTATAAAAGATAAAGGATTACCAAAACCCTAAAAAAATAAGAATGCAAATGAATGGGTTAGATTGACCTCAACAACCACAATAATGGACTTACTAATTGAGCGTTGTACTACATTTCATACCCAAATGTAGTTACGTGAGTTTGTGCATAATGTGCCATAGGTTCTCTCATACAGTCACACTTTGTGAAGTAGTGAGCAATAACTAGATGTAGAAAATGTAATAGAATGTGTGCATGGAATAGAATATAATCCCCCCCCTATGTTGTGTGTGATGTAGATGACCTAGCCTTGTGCCTTGTGATGGAGCTATGTGGATGCAAGTGATATCCAATGTAATGAATGGATGAAACTCTAGATGGATGATAGTAGTGATTAGTGCTTGATACCTCATTATGGTCTTGTAACTTTATTTTTATAGGGTTATCTTGATCTAATTTCATAATTAACCCTGAAATGGCTGACCACCAAAAGAAGAAGAAGCTAAAACAGCTATAAAGTACCCAAAAGCTGGTGGGAAATTTCAAAAAGGATCAAGGCACCCCTAGTGGGACCAGGTGCCCATGGGCACCCCAATACTAGCCTAGGTGCCCCAATCAAAATTAAAATAATATGAAATGACAAAATCTAACTAGGCATGCGGGTGCAAGAGGTTAGGAATGATGAAAGAAAATAAAGAAAGATGGTCAAAAGATGGGGGTTAATTAGTACTTTATTCACTCAAAAACCTTCTAAATAGTAGTATGAGATGAGAGAATAAATCTTTGTCTAAAGTGCATGATTTTGTGTTTATAAATACAAAGATATTTAATTAATAGTAGCAATGCATCATGATTATTTGATTAAACACATGCAAGAATATAATATCACATAACACAAAATTTATTGTGGAAAATCGACGAAGGAGAAAACCCAGTTTTAAACCAAGGCATTTATTAGGAAAACCAATTCCAAAGAATATAATATAATTAATTTTTTTGAACACCAACTCAACTAATTAAGCACCCACTTCAGATTCTCCAAGAACCCACTTGAAGAAAGCCAATCACCCACTCACCTGATTTAGCAAGTTGCAACTTACAAGGAGTACTTACCCCTAAGATCTAAGCACCCACTTAGATAGAGATTAAAAATATTTTGATCATACAAAATAATATTGCTTAAACAATGAATTATGATCACTTTCCCTTTACTATCAATACACAATATTCATGCATAGATGTTTAGAACTCTCTCTTAGTATTCATGTACTCATATCCTTTGAACTGGGATTTTGGTATTCATTAGAAATCAAAAGGTCTTCATGATGATCAAATTTGGTCTTTGTCTCTCATAATCACCTCCAACTTACACTCCCCAATTGCTCTTTGATCAAACACAATTAAAATCTTGAAAACTTGTTTAAATAGAAAAGATCAAGCTTTTGTTTTTCTGATTTTAACATTAGCTTCCAATTTTACCACTCCTTTGTGCTTTAAAACATGGATTTTTTAATTTCATGGTGTAGAGGACGTTCTCACATTTCCAAAATGTCCAAAAACACCAAAATTGGATTCTTGGTGTGCAAGATATCTCTATATAGATTTTGGAGGCTCGTGGAGAACATGTTCCTAATTTATATTACTAGTCCGCACTCCATTGCATTTTAAACCTTTAAAAATTCATTATCTCCTTGAAATCATTTTCCTTTGTCAATTGAATATGTTAGGTATCCGGGGAACATGAGGAATTAGGTACACGGGTATCCTTTTCCTTGTTCTTCGCACCACCTTTCCTCTCGCATTACATTCCTTCTCCCTTTATATTTCAAATTATCGACGATTTTTTGGGGAAAAGGGATTCTATGGAACATTCCTCCCGGGGCATTTAGGCCCGTAACCTCTTATCTACCCGCACTACACAAATTTTTTTGTTTCAGAATAAAAATCAAAGTTAAGAACTAAATCCCTCTTGGCACTTTTTTTGTAGATCTCATTGTGCCCAAAAACCATCCGAACCTGCATTACACTATGTTCTTTTATCTGCGCAGACCAAACATCAATGCAAAGAATGCAGCCCCACTTGGAAAATGTACTAGATTAGTCTTGTGGTCCAGAATTTATGATCTATCCACACAACATAGATTTATTTGTGTTGCAAATTCAACACCAATGCGGGAACTTGTATTCCTAGGGAACATGTTCCATCTCGCACCCCTGTATATCCACAATACACTAAAACTCAAAATAATCATTTTTTTCACAAATGTTTCTAAGTACCAAACATTTTTATTTTCTCCAACTAGAATTTAAGAGTACTTAGGACATATGAAGTTTAGTTTTAGCCCTATAAAAAATGGAAATAAGAGTACTAACCTTTTCAATTTCTCTATTCTATTCTTATCTCTCTATCCATGCATGCAGTGACCTTGAATCATCCCGCAGTGACCCTAAATCATCATGGAACCATTTTGTAACCATGAATACTTTTGAGACCACAATATACTTCGAAACACCTATCATCATCATTCTCTGGATCAAAATTCTCCACATTTTGTCTTGAGATGCTTCTGAAGCTTGTTACTGAGACTTGTTAGCACTTGTTTAACACATTATTGACCTTGAGAAGCCTACATGCCACCTTGAGAAGACTCACCATACATAGTACCTATTGAATCATGGACACCTCCTAGAACCTTTATGTGAACTAGAAATACTAGTAAACTTTCAACTTCTCCATTCACACCTTTTCACCATCAATGCCACTCATCAATGACAACACCAATGACAATGATTAGAGTCCAACAAACACCCCCTTTGTCATTGATGGAAACATACTCAGAAACACATAAAATTTATGTCAAAAACATTTTCAAACTATTTTCTGACATTGCAATCTCTCCCCCTTTGACATCCATGAAAAATTTTCACCGTTACAACACCGTGATCAAGCTCCCCCTTGGATAATGCATGCCAATCAAGAGCAATATCAAGATCTAGTACACTAGCTCCCCTCTCATGAAGACTCCATTTCACCATCTAGGAGCTTATTTTACATGAATATGCTCCCTTAACCTATTGAAATTATCATAGTTTCGGTGAGATCATGAATGAACCCCAACTCATTCCTCATAGGCTCAAATGTTGCTTTAGGTAGTGGCTTTGTCATTATATCAGCAATCTCTTCTTTTGCCGACATATTCAAGATTGATCTTCTTGTTATTCACTTGTTCCCTTAAAAAGTGATATACGATTAGAATATGCTTGGTCTTTGAGTGGATCACGGGTTCTCGGAAACACTAATACCACTAGTAGTGTCACAATACAAAGGAATTGGTCCATCAAATTTTACCTTGTAGTCCCGCAATGTCTTTCTCATCCAAAGAACATGAGTGCAAAGCACATGAAAATCTGTTATATACTCTTCCTCACAAGTTGAAATTGCACTTTGAAGTTTGTTTCTTGATCAACCAAGATAGCAGGAAATTTCCAACAAAGAATGTACCACCACTTGTACTCTTCCTATCATTATTGTCTCATGCCCAATAAACATTAGTGTAATATTTTATATTGAAATAATTTCTTTTATGATACTAAAGTCAACATTCAATTGTTCCCATGAGATATCTTAGTATCCTTTTGAATTCCTTTAAGTGTTTTTCTCTTGGATATTCTTGAAATATACCAACAAGGCCCACATCTTCCATTATATCATGTCTAGATGTAGTAGACTAGGAAGACTACCTATCATAGATCTATACAAAGTTTTTTCTACCTTTGGTGAGTTGTCCTCTTTGTTCAGCTTGCAACCCACTTCCATTGGTGTTCCTATTAGTTTGAATTCTTCCATCATGAACCTTTTAAGCATTTATTTGATATATTTGGTTTAGGATATGAATATGCATTAGTCTCGATTGATTGACTTGTATGCCCAAGAAGAATGAAATATCCCAAGCATATACATCTCAAACTCTTTTCTCATCACCTCAAAGCAAATTCATGAGTCATTTTATCATGATACCCTCCAAATATGATATCATCCCCATATACAATGACAATGAGTAGATGATCTCCTTATTATTTGATGTATAGATTATTGTTAGCAAAAACTTTTTGAAACCTTTCTTAATGAGATATGTTTCAACCTCCTGTACCAAGCTTTAAGATCTTATTTAAGTCCATACAAAACCTTTTTCAACCTACACACAAAGTCAAAGTCATCAGTTAGAGAAAATCCATTAGGTTGTTCAATATATACCTCCTCACTTAGATGACCATTTAAGAAAGAAGACTTGATATCCATTTAGAAAACTTTTATTTTCTTATAAGAAAAATATGGCAAGAAAAATATGATTTCTTCCATCTTTTCCACAGTGCAAATGTTTCATCAAAATCGATTCCCTCCATTTGTGTATAGCCTTTTCATACTAGTATTTCCTTGTTTCTTGTTATTTCACCTTTCTCATTTAGTTTATTTGTGAACACCCATTTTTTCCTATCACATTATTGTCCTTAGGCCTTAGTACAAGCTCCCAAGTTTCATTCTTTTCAATATGATCAAGTTATTCATTCATGGTATCGTTGTTAGCTTGTCACATTGTTGGTGATGAGACCTTTTATTTACTATTTCAAATTCCTCATCTATTGTAGTTTTTATACATATGTATGATCCCAAAATTATGATTCCCATAAGTTTGAACATATATGTTATATCCCCGAACTTATGGAACTTATATTAATTAATATAATTACTACTAAGTTTTATTTATTTTGTGGATCATGGATGCATTTATTTCGAATATAATGTGATGATTAGATAGTGCTTTGAATAAATGTTTCCTTCATTTCCAAAGATTTTTTATGTATATCCACTAACATGCAGCCAAAGAAACTCATTCAAAATGAAAAGGGACTCATCGCAAAAAATGACATGAAACAAGTGAGACTCATCCGTGGTAAAGCACTGCGGCTAAAGGAGAACACATGTATATATAAGACCGTGATTTTGGGAAGCTTGATCAATGTGGATACTTCACTGATTTTGCACATTTCGATAACAAAGCGAGCGTATGAAAATAAAAAGTAGATCTCACACCAATACCTAATTATGCTCTATAACTACAACTGTGGAACTAGTTGATTTAACTTGATAACTGATTGTTAGGTCAACAATTAGTTTTATTGTTGTATAGAGCACCTTTTCTCATTTATGTTGCATGTATAAGAATCTATGGATTTCTTGGTAAATATATTGTACTTAATCAAAATGTAACTATTAGTTTGAATTAGTCTCTTCATGTCTCTACTGAATATAAAGAGAATGTAAAGATTGTAGAAGGGATTGATCCATAATTAGGGAATTCTTTGTAAGTTTCATTCTGTAATCTTCATGTTGATGAATAAAATCTGAGTTCTATCATTTTGCTATAGACACAAGCCTTAGGAAGGGTTAGCACCCAAGGCAAGGCCCACTTGTGGTTTTTTAAATCCCTTTCCTTTTTGTTTGTTGTTTTAGTTCCTTACATGAATAGATTATAATTGCAGCAGTTTATTCCTTTACTTGTGTTATGATTTTACCGCTTATTATTGATTAGCTATAGCATATACTTTCATCTGTAACTTATTTTATTTATAGTATTATATTTTCCAATTTTTGTGACAACAATCCTTTAGTTTATACCTCTTAAGCACCTATAACTATGTATACAACACTAACAATGTTGAAATTTTACGTCCCTAGGTCTAATGAATAAATGACTGTGGATTAGTGAACAACATACTAATTGCTGTGAGTTAATTTGCACCACCATTTTTGGCACCGTTTCTAGGGACTCTGCCAAGTTATTAGGTTTTTAATGAGGGTTTTAATTTCTTAGAAGCAATCTAGGTTTTAGGAATTCATCTCAAACTAGAAACCCCCACTAATTACTTGTTAAATGACTTGAGTAGTTAATGCATGCACCATCCAAGGTATGCCCATGGTATATTTTACCTAATCCATAATTAGTACAAATCTCTTCATTTACCTCTGAATATTATGAAGAAGAAACCTTCATACTAGGTTTACTTTTCAGATTCAATCCCAAGCGATAGTTCTATAGCTATTCTTGAGTAGCTAGGGATACAGGAAGAAGTAGACGAGAATGTTCAAAATGGGGCAACCATCTTCGATTTCCCCATCACTAGAAACAATGCAACCATTAGTATGAAGAATATTTCTCCATCAACCTTTCCAAATTTCCATGGAGCTATGTCAAAGGATCCAGACACCTTTCTCTTTGAGTTTGATGTTTTATGCAGGAGCTATGATTATACTACTGATGCACACAAGTTGAAATTATTTCCCATGCAACACTAAAGGATGCAACCATGACATGATTCCTGGGATTAGGTAGGAATGTTTTTATGACATGTGAAAAAATTAAGGATAAGTTCCACAATAAGTACCAAGACTATTGCAGACAAAGCGGTGAGAGGAGGTGGTGAAATATACAGAATGGCAAAAAAATAGGATGAACCATTAGAAGACTATTTGGAAAGGTTCTTGTTCTTGTGTTTATAAGTCAAGATGCACCACTACCATACCAAATGAATCCCTCAAATTACTCTTTTTTAAGGGACTCAGTGAGGAGGACATGGATGCTCTAGATCTGATAGGAGTAAGGGACATTTCAAAAGCTAATTTTGAAAAAATTTGTGAAGCCTATAAAAATTACTCAAGAGATACTATGAAGAGGGTAAGAAATGTATGATCAAGAGGTGGATTATATACTAAAACAATGGGGGACATATCTAAGTCAAAGATTATTAGCATGTTCAAAACATGAAGCAGGAGATTGTCAATGATATGGCCAATCAACTGGATGCTCTACATGCCAAAAAGAAGAAAGAAGATGCAGATGCAACACTCACAAAGTATTACCATGCATGTAGAAGGAAGAAATCAGATTGTAGATGCAAATAATTAGCCAACATTTCTCAAGAAAGGGAGGCTTCACCTAATTTCAAGATGTTGGAGATAGAAGATGGGAAAGTTTTCTATGTTTCTCAAATAAAACCATGGCCATTGAGGTAAGGAGGTATGACACAAGACCTTATGCATTCATTTCAAAATTGGTCTAATAATTCATATATACAACCCCCACCTTGGGCTAACCCTCAAGGATGGGCCCCATATCCTAACCAATATCAACAATAGTGGCAACCTCAATTCCAAGGCCAACCACACAAAAATGGAAACAACCTCCTCAATCATGGAAAGAAAACAAAAGCCCAGTTTAAAAACTCATGATGCTTGAAACGTCATGCATAATCAAAGGACAATAAGAATATTTTATTCTTTCTAACGTATTGCATAATAATTATGGTAATAATGAAGAAGTAGATAGAGAATTTCAATGCATAAGATGTCTTAAGAATCAAATTCTACCACAACAGAGTACCATACATGTTCCAGGTAAGAATTACATCCTACACTAGATTCTTCCACATGATTGTATATTGAATTCTGTAAGTAACAACATATGCTCCATGACTAATCTTTCTAAGCAAGTGGAAATTGCACTCGGGCAAGCCACTCAATGTGAACAAAACATTGAGCATGCAACAAGAACAACTATTAGTTGATCTTCTTAAAAAAAAAAACATTTTCATGGGACTATGGAGACATGCATGGAATCCATCCTAAACTTTGTACTCATAAGATATACATCAAAGACAACTACAAGCCAATAAGACAACCACAGAGGAGAATGAACCCAACAATGAGGGATATAGTGAAAGAAGAATTAAAGAAATTATTAGATGTTGGATTCATATATCTGATTTTAAATAGTTAATGGGTGTCACCCCTTGTTATTATACCTAAAAATAATGGAAAATGGAGAATCTACATGGACTATAGGGATCTAAATGTAGTAACAAATAAGGATCATTTTCCACTTCCTTTTATTGATCAGGTACTCAACAATCTTGTTGGAAAAAAGTATTTTTATTTTCTAGTATGGCTATAATGGCTACAACCAAATTCAAATTACACCAGAGGATCAAGACAAGACCACATTCACATGCCCATGGGGAATGTTTGCATACTATGTTCTTCCCTTTGGTTTATGCAATGCACCTGCCAAATTTTAAAGAGAAGTTCTTAGAATATTCTCAGATCTAACCAATGATTTCATGGAGGTATATGGATGATTTTATACTCCATGGTAGTACTTTTGATGAAGAAATAAAGAACTTAGAAAAGGTTCTCAAGAGATGCGAGGAGCAGAACCTATCTTTGAGAAATGAAATTTTTATATGATGATGTCTGAGGGGATAATGTTAGGTCATTATTTGTCATCTGCTAGAATCCAGGTAGATCTAGAAAATATCAGTGATTATAAACCTGCCAACACCTAAAAATAAAAATATGTAAGGATATTCTTGGGTCATGCTGGGTATTACCAAAGATTCATTCAAGATTTCAGTAGAATTGCAACACCATTGTTTGTTTTTTTGGGAAAGGATGTTGCATTTGTATGGACAGAGAAATGTGAAGCTGCATTCCAAACTTTGAAGCAAATGCTAACTTTGTACCTATTTTAAGAGGACCAAATTGGATTTTGCCATTTCATATACACATTGATGCCTCAGATCATGCCATTGGAGCTGTTTTAGGACAGAAATATGGGATACTCAATTATGCAATATATTATGTCAGTAAGAACTTGTAGCAAGATGAGTTTAACTGTATAATCACCGAGAAAGAGTTTTTAGCCATTTTTAAGCCATCAACAAATTTAGTCACTATATCACAGATATCTAGTGTTTATTCACACTGATCATGCTACCATTAAATATCTAATAAAAAAACCAGTTCTAAAGTACAAGGATAATCATATGGTTTCTTCTCTTATAATATTTTGATGTAACAATTGTGGATAAGCCTAGGAAAGACAATGTTGTAGTAGATTTTCTCTCAAGGATGGAGAATAATAATGAAGAAGTAGTGGTGGATGACTCTTTCCTAGATGAACACTTGTTTTCCATTTCCACCAAGACACCCTGGTATGATGATATAGCCAACTATTTGGTTTCAAGTAAGACACCTCCACACTATATATATTCTAAAAAGAAATATATTATTGAGAAAAGTGTGAATTTTTCTTGGATAACTAGTTTCCTATTCCACATAGGGCAGGATAATGTTATGAGAATATGTATATATGATGAGGAAATTTATGATGTCCTCAAATCCTGCCATAGTGAGCCATGTGGAGGACATTTTTTAGCAAAAATAACCATGCAGTAAAGTATTAACAACAGGGGTGATACTTGACCTACACTACACAAGGATACAACATTGTATGCGAGAAGATGTGATAAGTGCCAAAGAATGGGAAATCCTACCAAATCAGATGAAATTACATTAAAAACTCGTTAGTATTGTATCCATTTGAAAAATGGGGATTTGAATTTATTATTCCCATAGATCCTAATTTTTAACAAAACAAGTACATTCTGGGTGCACATACTACCTCACCAAATGGATAGAAGTAAAAGTGTTACCAAATCAAAAGAGTGAAAAATTTGCAAAATTCCTATATGACCATATCTTTACAAGGTATGGAGTGCCAAGAGAGATTGTTACAGATCAAGGTACCCACTTCACTATTGAATTTATTGTTGATTTAGCTACAGAATATGAAATCATGCATAGGAATTCTACACCTTATCATCCACAATATAATGGCCAAGATGAAGTAACAAACAAAGAAATTGAGGCCATCTTGACAAATACCATTGTGTTGCATAGAAGGGATTGGTTAGAAATAATTCTAGAGGCAATGTGGGCATTAAATACTACATGGAAATTAATAACTAGATTCACACCTTTTGAGCTATTGTACAAGAATGATTTTCTCCTATTGATTTTGAGCACAAGACATTAAGAACTGCATTGGAATTGGGCATAGATTTGTCTGAAGCTCAGAGGAAAAGGATTCTTCAACTCAATGAGTTAGATGAAATGAGGAGGCATGTTATTCATAATACAAAGGTGGTACAAAAGAAAAGGATCAAGTGACATGATAGGTTCATCAAAACAAGGAAATTTCAAGAAGGTGATTGGGATCTTCTCTTTGACTCCAAATATAAGGACCACATGGGAAAAATTAGGAAAAGGTGGCTAGGTCCATATGATATTGAGAAGATATTTCCCAATGGAGCTATGAAAATCACCACCATTGATCCCGTAAGATTCAAAATCTTGGTAAATGGTCATTGATTGAGGTCAGTAAAAAATACAACCGATAAGTAGCACCTTCATCCAACAGCTTCCGAGGAGGCCAAAGCAGGATGGAAATGAGAACGTCTTGGGACTAAGGTCGGAAGTTAAACATGTTGGTTCATCTTCAAATTTTTGAGGAATGAGAAGTTCAGTGGCCTTGGTATATTTATCTTACTAGATACTGCAAGGAATAATAAAAGGGGTGTGATAAACCTTCGTGATCATCACCACTCAACTAACATGTTTTATTTTCTTAGCATTTATGTTTTGTAGGATTTGGTGTATTTGTGGCAAGGAGTGCATAATATCGACAAAAGGAGATGATACAAATACTAGAATGTCCATTTACAACAACATATAGCAAAATCCCTATTTTTCTTTTCTATTTGATAGAACTCATGATTGTATGAAGAGAAATAAGGATAAAATTGTGCCTGCAAGCACCTATGAAGAAGATCGACACTAGAAAGATTCAGTCTCCCTCCGAGAATCAACTAATTTTATTAAGGGACCTCTAACATGCACTTACAACACTATATACAATGCTTGCAGCAATGAAGCATCTCAACTTGTAGTGTCATGATGACTTTGCATGTAGCCGAAGGAATGAATTTCAACAAGGCACATGTCACAATCATCAAAAGTACTTCTTGAGATAAGTGCACTTGATCCACTTTATTAGAGTAGTGATAGAATAATTATAATTAATTAATATTTGTGCCATGTCCTCAATAACTTTATTTTCCATAATTTTCATTGCCTTCCATAAATTGAGTTGTCTCCCATATCACCCCACTTCGTCACCTCACATGGGTGCACCCTTCAAATCCAATCAATGTAATCCCTTTTCGAGATACATGTAATTTGATCACAAATTTCAAAAATAATAAGTACTTCAAATATTTACACTCATTCAAATTTAGCATAATAAATTCTAAGAGAAAGATCTCTTTCTTTGTAGAGCTTAAGGAAATTGTAGAACTCAACAATGGGGGATACTTGATTAGAAATGAACCTACAAACCACTCACAACTTCGAAATCAACCACAAATTCTATAGTACTTTCATGATAGTGGTTGGATGGAGTACATCAATAAATTCCAAGGTTTCAATGAGTTGATGGTCACATAATTCACGCCACCTTCAGGGATGGGAAAGAAACAAGTAAAGGGTTTGAAAGTTAAAGTTGATGATGAAATATTGACTATAGTCACTGGACTATCGATGGAGGGAGAAATGTTTCGCAAAAGAAAATCCGAGAAGAATCTCGGACAGAGTTTAGAGAGAAGGATGACAACTTTGTGAGTAAATACAAGGTACTCTACAAACTTCTTTAAAACCATTTTGGGAAGATGTTATATCATAAAATATTTTACCTGTGAGGGTTGGTATTCAAGGTTAAATATTGTCCATTTTAAACTACTTAATCATTTAAAGAATGATAGACATGTGAATGTTCCTAATTTATGCATGAGAGTTTGAAGAAGATGAGTAAGGAATCACAAAGGGGTAGGTATTAATTGTTTGAAAATTTTATTGTCACTCTAATTATGAAGCATGAATTGGAAATTAAACATCCTACAAGAAATGGGAAGAGTTTTCTAGGGAAAAACATATTAATGATTTATTATAGAAGGGTAATAAAAAGAGGATAAGCTCACTGGGTCTTCGCACCTCCTTCACTGAAACTCAGAATTACTACATCTATTCCTATAGAAACCTCTGCTCCATTAGAGACCCATACTCCTACAAAACCTATTATACCTATGGAAAAAATTTTCCATCTCCCCGAGAAAGACTCTAGGTCAATCTCCCCTGATAGAATCCTTATTATTGAAACTTTGCTAAATATATCCACACCTGAGTCCTCTTCCTCCAAAGGCAAGAAGAAGTCTTCAAAGAAAAACCTAAACCACCAAGGATATCCCATAGAATCCATACTAAAAATCCAAAAATTCAAATCCTCGGAGATACATTCAAATCTTCCTAGAAAGTGATGAAGAGGAAATAGAATATACTGAGGAAGCTATCCCAATGGATGTTGAGTAGGAAGTTCATGTAGACATAAATACAAACATAGTCATGGATGATACAACTAAGGATGTGGAAGAGAAAAAGGAAGAGAAGTTAGATGAGAAATCTACTTAGAGAGCCCTAATTAATCAATTAGAGTTTGAACAAAGGCCATTCATGCCGGGAAACCCACAAACAACATGAAGGAGAAGAGTCTATAGAAGAAATTGAATTCATAGCCAATGTGACCACAGATAATATAGAATGTACTCAAGGAAATAATATAAAACTCAATACTCGAACCACATATTGATTTCATGGACAATATGGATGATTTTCCGTAGGATATTGAGGATACAACTAAGAATATTACCTAAAACATTGATCTAGAATAGATCATTGTGTAATGGACACTATGGATGATTTGCCACTAGATATTGAGAATAAAATTGAGCATATTTTCTAAGATCTTGAGAAGGATCCTGTTAATAATCCTATTGGAATAATAGAAGTGGACAGTCCTATAGTTGACCAAGAAAAAGTTCATGAAGTCTTAGAGCCCACATATCCAACATTGCCAACAATCAACTTGTGTAGCTAAAGGTTGTTGTTATCCAATTTTGCACACATGGAAAAATTGGACAACGGGGTCTTGTTAAACTCTAGGTCTCTACTCAAGGACTTAAGGGACTATAGGAAAGTTTTTGTTTTGAAAAAATTTACAATATTCCAAGAGGATTCAAGAACATATTGAACTATTTCACCTTTTCCGGGTTTTCAAAGCTCAGGATTTACTTAGAGAAAGGAAATTGATATTTGAGAGGCTCACTCTCAAATGACTCATGTAGAAATGATCAACATTCATAAATCAGGTTTAAAGGGTCTTGTTGTACTTATATTACCCTCTAGTCTCAAGAGAGATCCTAATAAAGTCACTTATCAGAGAAAAATAAATTTTTGAGAGGAGCCAAAAAGGCTCTCGAGCTTAAAACATCTCATCGGTGAGCAGCTCAAGTTGCCTAATGAGTTGGTTGAGAACGTAAGGTGAGCTAATGCATTGAGTTAAGGGAAAGCTCTAGAATAGCTTGGTTAGGCTATAAATCAAAAGGTAGGTTTATATGGGATGATTGAACATGAATCAAGCATCCAAGATCTTATACAAATCTTGTTGGAGCACCAAGTCTACTCGGTGGCATAGGAAGAAATCTCATGGGTTCAATGGAATAACAGGCTCATAGTGGGATCAAACCTTAGGTGAGCTCAAACTTGAGCCGAGTTGGGTGACAAGTCATCATAGAGCTCAGTCCAAACAAATGATCGAGCGTAAAGAAATGAATGGGGTGAGTTGAAATGAGATTCTCTAGCTTGGTGGGCATAGGAAAAGTGAAGCTCGAAAGCGATCCCAACATAGTGTGCAAGGGAATAGAAAAATCAGTTCATGAGTTCAAATAGATACACCAGGCCACATAAGAAAAGGAGAAATCGAGCTCATAGAAGCAATGAGGGATGTGGGTTGTGAAATGTAAGGCTGACTTGGCCTAGGGGTAAGTGTTGGCAAGAAATTGAGAGCTCACTGATCTCGTATCATAGACTCGGTGAAATAATTAAATATAAACTTGGTTTCCATGGTTCTATCCTATTTTAAAATGGCTCGATGAGCTCATGTGGGTAGATTCCTAGGTTGAGTGTTCAAATTTCAAGCCATCACAACACTAAGTTAACATTTGTGTATATCTTGGACAAAGTGGAAAATTCAATCGGTTGAGGATGGAGCTCTATAGTTTTAGCATGGAGCACTCGTATGAGCCATTAGAGGAGTAATAGGAGTAGAAAATTTCCAATCCACAAGATTTTACTCAAAGTCTAAGGGCAGTGAATTAGGTTCGTAGAGATCATAAAAATGTGGGAACTTGAAGATAGTGTCAGCAGGAGCTGATTTGCATCATGTTTTTGTAGTAGAAGGCTTTCAAACTTGACCTTAGAGAACTCGGTAGTATGTGAGTTGGAAAAAGCTTCTAAATATTGAAGTGTTTTTAAGGTTGGAAGGGGCAAAGGAGCTTGGCCTATGACCGCATTAGTCTGGTTCGCAGTCAAGTTTGGGTGTTCAGGTTGGATCAATCATGTCAAACTAAGGTAGGCATTGGTTGATTAGGTAAGTTGGCCATTGTGAACAAATGCATGCTTGGTATCCTTCACATAGACCTCGGGACTACTCGATACGAGATCACAGAGAAGGAGAAGGGCCAAGTCACTATCTATGCTTGGTGTAATGGATTAAATCAAGCTCAAAGTTGGCTCATTGAGTTCAACATTGTGGCAAGAGTGGAGCCAGGTCGTGCCATTAAAAAATGCAAATGTTATCCAGAGGAACTCAAGTATAAGAAGTGAGCTCGACATATGTGACTAGGTGACATGGAGATAATCACCTGGAAGGCCATATTAGAAGATGATGTAATTTTTAAGAGATCGAGTTGAGCCTAGTCAACTAAATTAAAATCAATGATGAGCTCACACATTCGAGGTAAAGAGAATAGTGGTTTGGTACGATGCATGGAAAGCATGAGGAACCATATTTTCCTTTCAGACTTATGAAGTATGAACGCCTGTGTCATTCATAACGAGTAATGGTGTTTCCTCATGCTAAGTGAAAAAGTGGAAATCGGTGGCCATCCGAAAAAATGACACATGGCTAGATAATGTCGAAACCCCGCACTCCAATCCCATAGGTGGAAAATAAGGTAAGAATTGCCAAGGAAATGACAAGATGCCAAGCCATCATAAAAATTTTGAGCATGGGAGAAGGTTGAGGTACGCCAAGATTAAGAGTTTGATGATGGTAAACCCAAGTAGGTAATCTCGTGCTCATAAATTTCACTTAGGGGTCCGAGTTTGTTACTAGAGTATTAGGTGAGTCATCAAGTGATTTGAAACATGTTTTAGTGGTTAACAAGAACATTCTCACGAAGACAACCAAATTATCGTTTAAACTATCCGGTGCATGTGTAATGCCTCAACAAGTAGAGCTCGGTCAAGGACCGAGTTAATAGGAAAAATTAGTTGGGAAGGTCAATGCAGTGCACTATGGAGGATGGTTAACTCGCTTGTTGTATTGAGCATAAAGGAGATACCGAGCCAAAACTAGCTCACACATAATTGATTACAATACATAGCCAAGTTTAGTAAGGAGGAATAATGCAAAAACCATTACGTAAGAGCCTAGAAATATAGAAAATTTAGCCCGAGTAAGAAGATTGCAGAGAGCCTATCGAGTTTTGAGTACCAAGCTCTAAGTCATTAAATGATCTCGACATTGAGACTAGGATGAGAAGGAGTTGAGAATAAGGATGCATGAATGAGTTAAGATGAATGAGCAGCGAGTCATCATTCAGATGAAGATGAGCTTGGGGTCAAGTTGACGTGGAGATAATTGGTTTCATTCATAATTCACTCAAAGTTAAAACAATCCAATCAAGGTCAAATTTGTAAGGGTAAGGAAGAACTAGTTTGATCCGAGTGAGTTAGGGCCAAGAAGAGTTGGTGAGGCTAGCATGAGTCCACCGGAGATTGACTTTGGCAATGAGCTATGTTTGGAGACTTGTAAAGCGTATAGAGATCGAAGCTGTGAGGATCATGGATGAGAATAAAAAGGTCATGCTTGAGTCACTTGGAGCTTGCATTGAGGCAATGAGCTCATGAGTCATCATTTGAAAACTTAGTTGAGCTCATTATGGAGAGCTCACCCCAAGTTGGGAGTACCTAAGCTAATGGGAGTTCATCATATAAGGTATGAGCTCAAGAAGTTGAACGAGTTGTGATAGTTGATGTATGGCTCGTGTAAGAGTTCAAAAAGATGGGTGAGAGCTCTGTAAAGAATTCAAGTGATGTGTTAAGTGGATAATCAACTTTCCATGTTAATGGCCAAGTTCACAAGGAAAGGAGAAGCTCGGTGGATGGTGGTAACTTGAGCCCATGATGCACTCGGTTGACATGGAGGAGCCCGATGACTCCATGGGAGAGCATGTGGATATATCTTGTGATGAGGGAAGCTATGCTCGATGCATAGAGCTTGGTAAAAATCATGTGAAGCTTGTTGATTATGGAGGAAATGGAGCCCAGTGAAGAATAAACATGGCTCGATGGGAGTTATTCAAGCGGTGCATGAAACACTTAGGGCTTGTAGAGCCAAGTCGCAAGCTTCATGCGAGGGAAGGGATCTCGGCGGAATACGTAAAGTAGCTCGTAAAATTTGAGAAGAAAAGAGGAAATGAGCTTAGATCACAATAGAATGGAAAATCAGGGGTCAAAATGAGTAGCTTGGTCTATTAATAAAGGTGATTTAGGAGCTTCAATGTGGAGTTCAAGACATTCGAGTTCATGTTCGATGAGTCAGACACAAGCTAAGGTGAACCAAATTACATGGAGCGAGTTAGTCAATTAGGTAATAAGTATGAGTCATCCGAGCTATGATGGAAATAACTCAGCATAGGAAGTGTTTCATATGAGGTTCATTGAGTCAAAAATCTTGTGATAATAAGGAGCTCATTGGCATATGCAAAGGGCTCGAGTCGATTGTAGAGCTTGGTAATAATAGGAAGAGCTTAGTGGACAGCTCATTTTGGGAATTTGGTGGTGAACATTGGAATAATTGAGATCCATGTTACAAGATCGAGCCACCAAGAAGTGCTCGATGCAAGGGAGCTTGGTTGTGGTGAGGGCTAGAAGAGCTCGACTGACTGGTGAGTTGGCTCGATGAGCCAACCACCGAGTTGATTCTTTTGACCCATTCACTTGGCCCCCTCCTCTTCAATGCAAACTAGTAAACAGGAGGGTCCCACATTATTAATTTAATATTTTTATTTAAATATTTTAATAATAATATTTATTATTATTATTTAAATATTTTATTTAAATATTCTTTTAATTAATTAAGGAGAACTAGGTCAATTGGGTATTAATGATACATGATGGAACCTTCTCAAGTGGTTCAACCAACTGTAATAAATACATCATGTGCCTTCAATTTAGGAATGTAATTATGACCTTTCCTCTTCTCTCTCACATATTATTCTATAAATGTAAGTTAGAAGCTCATTCCAAAGGGTTCCAATAGGTCAAATAGGTTGGACAATTCTATATCTTAGGTAAGTGCAAATTTTTCAAGAGTGCTCTCCCTTCTCTGAGTTGTCCTTGTATGTTAAGAGAACTTTCAAGCCTCTCTTTTTCAAGACCGTAATGGCAAACATTTCCTCTTCTGAATGTATGATGCATTGTGCATGTTGTTGAAGTAATAAAAGTGTGTGTTTTATGACTAATCTCAGTCCTTTCATCCTTCTATACTTCTTTGTGCCTTTTCTCATGCTTGTAGGTACACTGTGCAAGTTCACATTTCTATTGTAGGTTCTTGGATTTATGTGCTTATCAAGTGGTGGAGTGTTGCATGTAGTTGAGTTATGGTGTTTGTTCACCCTTCTCAATTTCATCCTTCTTCATTGGAAGACTGATAACTTGTTTTTCGATTGAGTTTAACAAAGGGAACGCTTGCTTCCTAGTCTGTGGTATTTTGTACCCTCTCTAAGTTGCAGTAGGTGAAGTTGACTTGTGGTGCACACACCCTCTTAAAATTAACCCTTCCTAAGTCTAGAAACATCCTTTATTTGGTGCATCACCATCCCTAGTATAGTTTCATTTCTACAAATCTTTTCCTAAAACCCATGAAAATGTTAGCATAGGTCTAGATAACCATTTTATTACACTAGGAGTAGTACAACACTTAGTTTAGGAAGAGGAAGTTGGCCTTCTCCATAGGTTCACCTCAATCCCAAGTCCCACACTTGAGATGCGCTTCCAAGTGTCCCAATCACAACGAACGTTTTATTCACATTCCGGCCATTCGGAGGATGCGGTGATTTGGCGACACCAATTTTGCACGCCCGGTGGGACAAAGAGTTAGTAATTCTCTTCTCATTTGCACAAGTCAAAGTACTGGAAACTCTACATCTCTCGAATTCAAATATCGATTGCATTATTTATGCGAATAATTTAGAAAAGAGCTTCTTCAAAGAAAGGAAATCATCAACATATCGAACTTTCCTTGTCTCCTTCAAGGAGAAGGAAAAGAGGCATCTCAACATCACCCGTTGCAACATTACTTCATTTCATTAAGTTGTTGTGCTCTTAGTGAAATTTCAGCCTTATGAGGCATACCCAAGCACAACTGTCGACTCCATTGGTCAAAGTGACCCACTCTCTGTGTTGCAGATTTTTCAGTTTTACCCATTTCCATCTAGTTTTCTTCGACATATTTCCATTCATGAGGTGGTGCCATCATGACTTCATTTCCATAGTGGGATTCCCACTTGCAGCAGTGGTAGTTCTTTCCATCTTCAGGGTATTACAATCCACCTCTAAACCAATTTCATGATAAATATCAGTTTGAGCATGCATGCCCACATGAGCAAGATGCAGATCATTTTGGTCACCCACCAAACTAGGGGATACTGAAGAAAAATGGCATGTAGATTCTGAAATCTATCCTACACCTGAAGAAGACCACTTGTAGAAGAAGGTTCAAGAGTTGGAGCATAACATGGTGCAAATAAGGATCAATGACATGATAAAGGCAACCTAGATTGGCTTCAACATTCCATACCCATGGATTGGCCCTATACCATGTGAGCTTAATCCTCAACAAAAGCTTCAATTCATAATCAAGACGATGACTCAAGTTGGAGAATGGATCAAGAAGAGGGATATTCATGAATATAATGTTAGTCAATCTTATCAATGGGAGGTCCCTACATTACCACCTTATAACCCTCTTTCCATGTCTCCATCCATGTAGTTTCAACTTGAAGCACATGATCCTAACCTTCCAGTTTCTACCCCTGTGGTGGAATTCAATACTTCATCTTCTATTCCTCCATTCCATCATGAATCTTCCATGCCTCGTTCTTCTAAAGTTCCTTCTTTTCTATGAAGGCCATCAAGAAAAGAAGTTGAATCTCTTCCACTTCCTCAAATGGTGAGTAAATCAGTTGAATCCCAATTCGTCCCAAATCCATTTTGGGAGGAGTATCTTTAAGAAATGAGAAAAAGGGAGGAGTATATGGTTGAGGAGAATAGAAAAGGAGAGCATGTAGAGAATATGAAGAAATGGGCTGTAAAACTTAACATCAAGCAAACTTCGTTCTTGACTAAACCTTCTGCAAAAGTTGAGGCTCAAGAACAAGTGGAACAAACTAGTTTTGTACTAGAAACAAATCTAGAGCTGAATGAGGAAGACCAACAATCTACCTATTTAGAATGCAAGTATTCATATTGGCTCCATATCTTAGAGGAGGTTGAATCACCGCAAGTGAAAAAACCAATTGCGAAAAGTGAGAGCTAACTTCGAATCTGTCAGAGAAGAGCATGTACAAGTTGAAAGACTCTCAAGTATACTAGCTGATTCTAATGAGTGTAATGATCCTAATTTCCATGCATGTCAAGAAATTGCAACACTTCTAGAAGGTGGTAGAATCTTTCCAAAGTCATCATTAGATGTTACAATCAGCCACAAAGAGTTTCATGAGACTAAGGTAGATTCAACAGTCATTAATGCAGATGAGACCATGCAGAGGTTTTCAAATCCTTCCCTTTCTTCATTCTTACAAAACTATGATCTCCTAGAGGAATTTGATCTTTCTAATTTCATGTTTGAGAATGAAGAATATCAAGATGAAGGAGGTTCTAGTTTGGAGGATACTTAGATTGAGGAGGAGCCTTTGATATAGTCGAGAGAATGAAGAAGAAAATTATCTATCAGATTTGGAAGAATGTTTTGATGGACAAGAGCCTATGGAACTTGAAAATTTTTCTATTCCGTCACTTCTTTTCCAACACAAAGTGTCGAGTGTGGAGGTACATGCTCAAGAACAACTCATTATTCATAATTGTCCTTTGGAATCAGATTGGAGGAATTGAGTCTTCCATATCCATCATCACACGTAAAGGAGGAACACACAGGAGAAGCTTGGACTAATCTAGAAGCATTGAATGAAGATTATGCCATGGAGAGGTTTCTATTTTTAGTTACGGAACCTATTTTGGTTAATAAGTCTGTGATAGAGGAAAGTATTCTTGAAGATTTTTCTTCCCATAAAAATCTTCAAAATCTGCAAATAGGGGGTTTGACTTTTCAAATTCCATGTCGAATGAGGGATATGTCACTGTGATACCATCCATCTAGGTGAAAATCAGTTATTTGTAAATGGGAAACAAGAGGGAAATCAGGTCATGAACAACCATCTTTTTCAAAGATGTCTTCAAACTAGACCTTCTTGTTAAAGTTGAAGTTCATAAGCAAAGTAGGAATATTCAACGGGTTAGACCATGTCCCATCAGGTACCTGACTTCATTAAAGCCAAGAGAAGCCAAAACCAGTCACATTCATTCCGAATGCAAGGATGAGTTTCAAAATTCTGAGGATTAGCTGCAATGTCTCTACAGGACAAATGTAGATCAACTAAAAGAGGAATTCTTTCTCTTTCAGGCAAACAAGTAGAAATTGGGCTTGTTTTATTTTTTCACTCTCATTTTCAGCCATGTCCATTGTCAAATCATCTACATGGCAATCCATTGTGAGGAAAGGAGCTATTTTTCACAACTAGTTGTAGGGTTTGTTTACTCTTGCATGTGCCACCAAATTTAGTATAGAGTAGGAATAGGGTTGTTTTTAGCAGAATAAGTGCATTGCACACCCTACATGTTTCAATTAGGGCATGTATGGTTTTCTTTGTTTCAAGTGTGTTTTTTTTCATTGTTGTTTTTGTGTTGTTTTGCACACTATTTCATCATTGGAGGTTTTTCAAGGAAGAGAAAAGTTCAAAGTTTCAAAGAAAGTTTCAAGATATCCCTAATTCCTTAGCTACTTCATTCAAAGTTCCGCAATATGCTCTAGATGCCAAGTGTTCATCAGATTCAAGTATACTTCATGCTTAGCATTCTAGGGAGGTCCAAGATTGGCAATGCTCAAAGGGACCTAGGGATCCATCACAATGGATCAAATCAGTTTCAGGATTCTAATATTGACTCCATGCCTAATGGATGACTTAAGGCTACTAGAATCATGCTTAGTAGGCAATCATCCCCGAGAGGTCGCCAAAATTTTATCCAATTTTGCACACATGGGAAAATTGGACAATGGGGTCCTATTAAACTCTAGGTCTCTACTCAAGGACTTAAGGGCCTATGGGCATGTTTTTGTTTTGAAAACATTTATGATATTCCAGGAGGATTCGGGAACATATTGAACTATTTCTCATTTTCTAGGTGTTCATAGCTTAGGATTTAGTCGGAGAAAGGAAAGCGATATTTGAGAGGATCATTCTAAAATGAATCATGTAGATACTATGTGGCATTATTATGGTTAACCCCAAGAAATAAAAGGAAGAATGTAAGAATTCTTGAATGAGGACATTCAAGAAGCTCATTATGGGGGTGTGATGAGCCCTTTTATTTACTATTTCAAATTCCTCATTTGTTGTATTTTGTTTATCCATATGTACCCTCCTAAACTTATGATTCCCATATACTATTGAACATATATTTTATATCCTGAACTTATGGCACTTATATTAATTAATATAATTACTACTAAGTTTACTTTATTTTGTGGATTATGGATGCATTTATTCTTTTGAATACAATGTGATGATTAAATAGTGCTTTGAATAAATGTTTCCTTGATTTCCAAAGAGTTGTTATGTATATCCACTAACATGCAACCAAAGAAACTCATTCATAATGTAAAGGGAATCATCTGCATAAAATGACATGCAACAACTGGGACTCATGCTCAATAAATCACCTACAGACCAAAGGAGAACACACGCATATACAAGACCATGATTTTGGGAAGCTTGATCAATGTGGATACTTCACCTGAGTTTGTACATGTCAATAAAGAAGCAATTATGACAACAAGAAGTATATCTCATGCCAATACTTGATTATGCTCTACAACTACAAATGTGGAACTAGTTGATTTAACTTGATAACTGATTGTTAGACTGAATAGTTAGTTATGTTGTTGTATTAGAACACCTTTTCTTAGTTCTATTACATGCATAAGAATCTATGGATTTCTTGGTAATGATCTTGTACTTAATCAAATTGTAATTGTTAGTTTGAATCGGTCTCTTCACATCTCTACTTGAATATAAAGAGAATGTCAAGACTATAGAAGGGATCAATCCATAGTTAGGGAATTGTTGTAAGTTTCATTTCGTAATCTTCATGTTGATGAATAAAATCTAAGTTATATCATTTTTCTTGTAGACACAAGCCTTAGGAAGGATTAACACCTAAGGAAGGGCCCACTTTTGGTTTGTTGAATCCCTTTTCTTTTTGTTTGTTGTTTTAGTTCCTTGCATGAATAGATTAGAATTACAGCAGTTTATTCCTTTACTTGTGTTATGATTTTACCTACTTTATTGATTATCTGTAGCATATACTTTCATCTGCAACTTATTTTATTTCTAGCATTGTATTTTCCAATTGTTGTGACAAAATCCTTTATTTTATACCTCTTAAGTGCCTAGAACAATGTATACAACATTGATAATGTTGAAATTTTACATCCCTATGTCTGATGAATAAATGACTATGGATTAGTGAACAACATACTAATTATTGTGAGTTAATTTACACCACCACTTGGGGTTCTATCTTCGATAAGATTGTTATGTCTTCATGATTATGGTGATCTCTTAGCTTCCTTCTTGTGAGAATACCTCCTTCTTTATTTTCAATGATTTGATTTTCTAGATGACCCCTCTTAACTTGTCATGAGGGTGTCTTGTCTTTCTTCCACTTCTTCCACTTCTTCATTTGTACATTCTAATTTTTCATCCTCATCTTGACCTTCATGGCTATCCTTAGGCTGATGTTTTGGTTTTGGTGGATAAGAATCATCTACCTTTACATTTATGCTTTCAACCATCTTCGTAGCCTCTTATTGTAGCATCTATAGGTTGCACTAATTGCTAAATATCCAAGAAATATGCCTTCATCACTCCTAGAGTCAATTTTTCCCAAGTTTTCTTCATTCCTCTTGATTTAATACTTTCTTCCAAAGAATCTTATGTGTTTGACATTTTCCAGACTTCATTTCCAAAGTTCATAAGGTGGCATGCTGCTATTCACTCTTAATAGAGCTATATTTAGAATGTAGACAACTGTATAGACTTCCTCACTCCAATAGCCATCAGGAAGTTTAGATTTATTCAAAGATAGTTCTAGCCATTTCTTGAACAATCCTGTTCATTCTTTCAACAACCCCATTTTGTTGAGGTGTATTGACAAATTGAGAATTGTCTTCAAATTCCATGTTCTTCACAAAATTCATAAAATTCATTGGACCAAATGTCTCCACCTCTGTCCGATCTTAAAAATTTAATTTTGGTATTTTTATCATTCTCCACTACATATTTAAGGGATTTGAATCTATCCAAGGCTTCATATTTGTTCTTCAAACAAGCTACCCATGTCATCCTGATGAAGTCATCTATTAGAAGCATGAAATATACATCTCCTTGAATAATATCAATTCTTATAGGCCCATAAAGATATGTATAGATCAACTCCAAATTTTTATTGGTTGAATATTCCTTGGACTTGAAATATCTTCTTGTTTGTTTACCATACAAGTAAGCTTTATAAAGAGTGTCTTCTATTTTTACTATATTTAGAATATGTTTAACACCATCTTTAGTACTTAATTTCACAATATTCTAAAATTTTATATGTCCCAATCTCTGTGTAATAACTAATTGTCATCAATTCTACGAGAAAAGCATTTGTCTTTGTTTATTTCCTTAAGAACATACATGTTATTCTTGTTCCTCTTAGCTTTAGCTACTTTATTTCCTAGATTACCATCAACAATTTCATACCCTTTGTCAGGGAAAATCAGATTGTAACCTTTCTTACACATTTGAATCACACTTCGATTGTACTCGAGGCCTTCAACATACAATTTTTTTAGTGATTGTTTTTCCATTATCAAGAATTAGAGTTCCTTTTCCTACAATGTTTTGAATTATTGTCACCAAACCTAAAAAATCCTAAAGCATTGTTTTATAAAGAAATAAATTTACTTTTATCACCTATCATAAGGTGGAGCAGCCATTATCTAAATACCAGATCTTGTCTTCATTTTGTACATGAAAATATTTTTCACAATCATACCAGATTCTTTCCTTTGTTGGATTCTTCCTTCACAACATACATACTTTTCTTTTGTTTAGGAGGTTCTTGATTACGATTCATAGAAATGTGACCTTATTTGTGGAATTTTTAGCAAATAACTTTATGATTTACTCTATTTTTCTATGAGATATAGGTTCTTCCATATCCTTTAGTATATCTTCTACATTTAACAACTTTGTGTCCAAAACGGTTACATGAAAAGCAATAACTATAGAAATAGTGTGAATACCTCATATCATACGTGATTTTGGGATCATTTGTCTTTATCTTGGAAATTTTAGTGGCTTCTTTACTTGTAGCATGAGAGGTTCTTGGTGTACACTTGTCCTCTTCTTCTTTTTGATTCAACTTATTTGCATTCTTCCTTGTAACCAATTCCATATTTGTCTTTAGTATCCCTCCGAGTGCTTAGTATATCAGTCAAGACATTTGAGATCTTTTCTAGCTTCTCATACATCTTGAGTTTTCTATTCATTTATTCTAATTCAGTCTTCAAATTCTCTAAATCAGATTTCAGGTTTAAGAGTTCATCCTCCTTTTCCTTGTAGGATTGAGAAATCTTTTCAAAATGAGACTCACGTTATTTGGGTTCATTTTTTCTTCCTCCTCCTTTAGAATTTATCTTCTTTCAAAAATGTGGATTTGTTCTTCATAATATTTTAGAGTGCATCTCACCCTTTGGTTATTTCGTCTACTCAAATTTAATTATTCAAGAGCACAAACCAATTCAACTTCTAGGTTCACATTTTTTTCTCCTTCATCAAAGTCTTCATAAAAACTGCATTCTTTCCTTTAGTGTTACATTCTTCAGAAATATCCATGGCCATAAAAAAATTTAGAATGAGCTTCATCAACCTCATTTTCAAAGTTGTTTGAGTTACATGATCTAGAATCACTTGACTTATCCTTTGTGTAGAAGTTTCTCTTGTTCTTGAAAAACTTCTTCTTACCATCTTTCTTCTTATAATTCAACTTTTTCTTGTTATTTTTGTGGCCTTCTTCAGATTGAGTTTCCTTGTTCTTGTTTGGAAATTTAGCAACAAAATGACCTACTTTTCCACAATCAAAACACTTGAATGGAAGTTTACCTTTGTACTTACCTGAGCCTCTTCTTAGTCTTCTCACGAACATTTCTTCAATCTTCTCATCATCTTCTTAATTATCCATATCATAATCTTATTTTTCTTTTTTGGATTAAATATCTTTCTTAGCTTTAAAATATATTTACTTCTTGGTAGACTTAGTTCTAATTGTCCTCATTTCATATGTTGATAGGATGCTTTTTAGTTCATCCAATGTCAAGGTTTTCATGTCTTTTGCTTCCTCAACAACCGAGACTTTTGTACCATAATTTGGAGTTAGAGATCTTAGGAATTTCTAGACTATAATAAGTTCTTATAGCTTCTCACTTAGGCCTCTAATCATATTGATCACTTCATCTACCCTTTGTATGTAGGATGCAATAATCTTATCCTATTTCATCTTTAGGATACCATTAAGATCTCGTAGGCCTGAAATTTGGATAACTTGACCTTGTCATCTCCTTCATAAATACTCGAAGATGGGTAAAAATTTCCATGGCAAAGTGTTACAATGCATTCCTTCAAAAATTAAGTTTCATTCATTTGACAAAGGATGACATTAATAGCTCTTGAATTGCATTCATACATTAACTTGTATGTTGCAACAAAAATTGGAGTGGATGGAGGTGTGTAGCCATTTTCAACACACTCCTATATATCAAAACCAGATGATATGAGATAAGTTTTCATTTTTATCTTCGAGAATGAATAATTAGTTCCGAAGAAAGAGAGGTGATCTATAAATTGATAATACACCTTATGCTTGATTGATTTCCATGCTTGGGAAGAGATGATCTCCTTGAAGATTTTAAGCTTCCACGAAGGATCGTTATGATACCAATTGTTAGAAATTAAAAGCACTAAGAGAGGGGGTGAATCAAAGGTCTGTAGATAAAAAATTTAATGTATTCCAATAAAGAGTTCCTTAATTAATAACAACAATGCATCATGAGTATTTGATCAAACATATGCAAGAAGATAATATAACTTAACACACAATTTATTATGGGAAACCCATGAAGGGAGAAAAACTTATTTGAAACCAAGTCTTTTATTAGGAACACCAATTTCAAAGCATACAATATAATTGGTTTTGTTGGTTTCTCAAACGTGCACCCTTGTCTCGGACCTCAGAAAGTGCCAAGGTTCTTAGAACACAATGGAACCGTCCCCAGTTGTGGGACCTTGTGATCTTGGGATGGATCTCTCGGAGAAGTCCGTTCCTCTATATATTTCTACTGCTCTTGCACGCTACTCCTAGTGCTGAAAGGGGAAACTAAGCTAAGAATGCCAAGGGACCAGGGAAAGAAGGATAACATGAAGTAAACTACACTAAAAGGAGATAACACTAGAAAAGAGGGATGAACACTATATGTTCTGAGAAAGAATGACATGGAATGTGTGAAAGGAGGCTAGGAACGAGTAACACAACAAAACATGCATTCACCAAATCATTCTCATGGAACATAACCAAATATGGAACTACAGGGGACCTGAAGTAGCACAACCAACACACAACGCAAAAGAAAAGGAAAGAAGAAGGAATGCAAACACATTAGGATAGAGAATAGTCACAAAATGATGCTTCTATTACTTCCAAAAATGCACAAAGCTGTTACAATGATGGAGGCCAATATCCACATGCAAGAGCCATACATAGAGGTCTGTAACTCAAAATACGAAAATATGGTGTCCTTAGCAAAATGCGTAAGGATCAGAGTGTCCAACATAACAAATGAGCCTTGCTCTTACATTTATAGATGAATCCATGGAGGAAGAAGGGAAAAGGAGGGAAAATCAAATTTGAAACACAACCACCAACAAGAAGCATTCAATGTCTACAAATCCGCTTGGAAATATGTGAAATACGCTTCCCCATGCCTGTTTTTGGCATGTGGAAGACAAAGGAGGGTGGATCATATCAAATTGGGTGGTTGGAGCAATCAAATCTGCTCATCAATGTTTAGAAAGACATTTTCCTATTTCTCACCTACCAGATCCACTAGAATTTGAATTTTGAATTTCTGGAACTATAGGCTGATGTCAATGACTCTCAAAAAGTCTAGGCACACGTAGATATGAGCTCAGTAGAAAGATATGGCTTTTAAAAGGTGTTAGAGTCATTGGTGTATGTAAAACACATGGCGCGTCTTTGATTGGTTGAGATGGTGGAAAAACATACAACTATTTTTCATTTCTACCACGTGTCACTTACTAATTTGTTATAAGGATTTGGTGCCCTATTGGCATGCTTTGACTAGTTACGTGTGGCACACTTAAGCGTGTCAAAAGATGATCTAGCACAGAAGGGTATGAGGGAAGGGTACGTAGAGGAAAAAAAGGAAGGTGTGGAAGGGCATGCATGATGCACATGGGGAGATGAAGCAAACTGGTGAGTAGAGAACATATGGTTAAGGCATAACTATTACAAAGTAATGGGTGTGGTGTGCGAAGGGCCAAGGAATTAGTAGTAAGTGCGGCGTGCGGGATGGGAAGAAATTGACTAGGAAGAAGGTGAACGTGTGGAAGGTGGGCACGAGGGGAAGTGGAAGGAGAAAAGGAAATGGGAAAATAGGTAAAAAGCGTGACAAAGGGAATGTGCCAAATTATTTTGAGCACGCCAAGTCTTAAATGAATAACACGGTGCGAGAATGTGTATGCAAGTTATCCAAATTACTAGGAGAGCTATTTGGATAATGGTTTTTGGAATTTTTTGGGCCATCTCGCACTGCTAGATGAAAAGAGAACATAGCTTTGAAATATCCATTGGGCATGGAGTCTACTTGTTTGATTATGAAAATTCCCCTGATCACTTGAGAATCATTTATGCATTCTGTTTTGAATCTCTCAAGCTATTGAGAGAAGCTCTACACTCTAGAAGTAACAAAAGAGCGTGCACAGGAAGCATGTGAGAGGAAAGAAATATATACAAACAAATAATGTGCATAGAGCACACTTAGAGGAATTGAAACTACTCTAATATATACAACATGATGTAGCAAACCTAATGGAAGGGTTTGAGATAGATCTTGTTTATTGGGATTTCTGAATGCGCTTCCATCCAAATGAGTTAACTTGAAAGAGTTAGCTTCTTTGTAGGACTTGATGATGTATGGGCCACTCCAAAGTGCATCAAAATTTGAATGACACCTTGGTTTAGCTCTGTCAACATCCCATTTTAGAACTAGGTCCCCAAATTTGAAAGCTTGAGGTCTAACCTTCTTCGAACCATTTCTTTGTTGCTTTAACTGCCGATGTTGTTCTAGCTTGATCATGGACAGAGTTTTGAGCTCTTCAAGATGAACCAACTTTTCCATCCTGATTTCTCTCTGATCCGTGCCCTCAAATTCTAGTTGTTGGGCAAGTGCCAATGAATTTAGTTCTAGTGTCAAAGGAAGGGCAGCCTCCTTTTCATAGACAAGCTTATAAGGTGAAGTTCTTATTGCCTTTTTTATTGTGATTCTATCTTCCCAAAGCACATGCAAGACCTTCATATGCCATTGTATTTAGATGATGTTCATCATGCACTTCATGATTCTGATTAAGTTCTTGTTTGTTGATTATGCCATACCATTCCTTAAGGGTAATAGTTGGAAGAGGTTTTCAAGTAAATGCCTAGAATTAGAGCCCAATCAGTGATTTTAGCACCAAGGAAGGCCTTTGCATTATCAAAGATAATGGTTTGAGGAACACCAAATCTTGTGACTAAACCTTTGAGAAAGTCAAGGATGACTACCTTAGTTGATTCCTTAAGCATGAAAACTTATGTCCATCTGGTGAAGTAATCTGTAGCTATCAAGCACCCATTTATGTCCAGTGCTTGAAGGTGGATTGATCATTCCTATGAATTCGAGACCCCATTGCGCAAAAGGCTGATCCGCTTGGATTGGTTGGAGGGGAAGTGCTGTCAATATATTCTTTCCTATAAAGAAAGTACATTCTTTGCATTTTGTGACCCACCTATGTGCATCTATAAACAGAGTAGGCCAAAATATACCTACCATTATGATATTTATTTTTGTAGTCTTGGCAGAGAAGTGTCCACCAGAGAATCCATCATGAAATTCTACTAACACTTTTTTAGTCTGCGTATTGTTGATACATCTTAACAACACACCATCAAGATTCCTTTTGAAGATAAGTCCATCAATCAACACATAAGGGACAGATTGTAACCTCAGATGTCTTCTCTTTTCTTTATTTAAACTAGGAGGGTATGCACCCTTGGAAAGGAATGTGATCATGTCCTTCATCCAATCCACGCACACTAGGGTCTATATTTTTTTAAGTTCTACATGTGGAAGGTCTTCATCTAGAAATAATGAAGCCTCAAGTTCACTCTACGCATCCTCAACAATCTACTTGTAGAGTGCACTACCTCTTACCAGCTTTGTGGCCTTAATAGTCACATCATATTCCATGATTTTAGTCACCCATCGTGCTCTCTTCTCACTGATTTCTGCTCCCATGATGAAGTCTCTGACATATGAGTGGGAGACTAACACCTTGATATGATTTGTGGTAAGCATACTTTTGAATTTCTTGAGCACGTGCATGATGGAAAAGACTTGCTTCTCCATGTGATTGTATTTCAATTCATAATCCTTCAAAGATCTCGGGTGAAGAAGGTCACTTTAGTTGTTTCATCCCTTTTTCATTTTCTGTGTTAGGACAGCAACAACGCTTGCATCCGTGCCATAAGCATAAAGGATGAAATCCTTTGAATAATCTAGATTGATGAGTGTTGGTGCACAAGAAATTTCTTTCTTGATCTTGTTGAAGCTTTCTCTTCCTTCTACTATCCATCTATGAAGGCTATGTCCTTCTTGAGCATAAGGGTGATGGGCTGAACTAGTCCCACAAAGTTAGGGATAAAATGCCTAACAAAGTTAATCTTGCCAAGGAAGGACTATAGGGCCTTTTTGTGCACCCAGTAGGGAAAGGGCTAGGATGGCTGAAATGCACTCAGGATCAATCACGATGCCATCCTTGAAACCACATGGCCCAAGAGCTTGTCTGTGCCATCACAAAATTGAAATTCTTGGGGTTAAGAGATACCCCAAATTATCTGCATCTCTCAAAGACCTTTTCCAGGTGTGCCATGTGATCCACACTCTACTTTGAGAAGACAGTTATATCATCAAGGTAAACCAAGATGAACTCATTGATGTAACCTTTGAAGGCAATATCCATGGCATATTTGAAACATTGTACCTACATTTGATAGACCAAAGGATATTTTTGATATGCATATGTTCCCCACTTGGTTATAAATGTTGTTTTGAATTGATCCTCTTAGTTGACAAGGATTTGGTTGAAACACGAATACCCATCTAGCATGGTTAATGTCTATGTTCCAGCCTACGCTTTGCGAGAATCTTCTCCATTGAAGGTAAAGGGTAGTGATCCTTTAGGGATTCCTTATTCAAATCTCTGAAATCAGCAAAATTTTTGATTTCACCATTCTTTTTATGTACTTTGGAACCAGATTTGCAACCCAGGTAGAGTATTTGATAGGAAAAATAATTCTTGCCTCAATGAGTTTGGATAACTCCTTTCTCATGAGGGGCTCTATCCTTGGGTTATTGCATGTTGCTTTTGTCGATAGGCTTTATATCCCGATCAAGTTCAATGGAGTGTTGAGCAATACTTGGATCAAAACCTTTGAGGTCTTCATATTCCCATGAGAAAATATCACTATATTTTTATAAAGAGAGATGAAGGCCTATTTTTCTTCATGCACACAAGTCTTATGAGCAACAACTCTTTTCCGCACGCAATAGTAATGGGGAGAAATCCTCTTACATGGTGCACATGTATCTTTCTTCACCCTTGAACTCATCATCAGGGATGAAAATTTTCTCTAAGGTGACCATCGGTTATATTACTTGGTCACCATAGCTATCATGCAAGTCAACTTGCATACTTGATGAAAATTCAGCTTCATTCTGGATAAACTGGACAATCTACACATCACTGTCGAACACTTGCTAGCTAGTGTTATTGTCTAGAATGGATGGTCTGATTACCATCTTAATGTGCTGAGTGTTTCCTTTGAAAAATTCCTCAACAGGAGAAAACTGTGAACCGAGTGAGGCCATTTGGTTAGCTTCTTTGTTCATTTTGTGTAGGACTACTGCAGATTAATGGCATTAACGCTCTCAAATATGTCCCAAAATCTGTATTTATAAGATTTAAGAAGCTTATTCTTTTGTCCTGGAATTTTTGGTGACTTGGTGGATGATCAATTTTTGTCCCCAAAGATCTGCAATGCTTTAATTTTCTTCTTTTCAACAATGAGCAAGCCATGCACCAACGCTTCATATTCTGCCACATTGTTAGAGCATGCAAATTGCAGCCTATGTGCAAAGAAGAATTTCTCATCCTTAGGGGAAATGAGAACCACTCCTGCTCCCACACCATTTTTGCTTCTGGATCCATCAAAGTACAACTTCCATAGACCAATTTAAACTTTGTCTCCCATGAGCACGTGCGGAAGTGTAGCATCTTCTTCTAGAATGCAATAAGTACCAAGCCCAGTTTCATAGGATTCTAGTTCTTTAGCATAGGGATCAAATTTGTGATGCCTTTCCACCCATTCATCAAGCACTAGGTCTGGAATAGAGGGTGGAAGAGACTTCTCTTCAGGAACTAAAACTTGTTCTTCTTGGATAAAACAATTGGCTTGGAGAGGGGATGGGACATATGGCTCTACATGATAAGAAAATATAGGCTTAACTTGTATGGTAAACTAGGTACCATAACTTATCTTGAGTAACATATGAGACCAATAAGAAGTCAAGTAACCACCCACCTTGGTAGTAAATTCTCTTGATAGACATAGGAAAACAAAGGAGGAAGGTCAATAATTGACACATATTGAGTAATTGTCATGCTTGGACATACATGGAGGGTTAACTCAAGATCCTTGATGACTCCTAAGGTGGTTACAATTGAGCCATCAAGTTATAGGACTCCTTTAGACAAAGGGCTATATTTGAGAGACCTAAGACATCAACTATCTTCTTAGGCATAACAAAAGTACTAGCGTCTGATTCAATCATGTAGTTATGCACTAGGTGTTTTCCTATAATCAAGTACATGTAGAAGGGTGGAGTTCCACCAAATTTACTCACTTGTTTATCCTCTTCTTGGTATATTCGATAGAAGCACGTGGCTTCGCATAAGCGGGTTCAAAGACACGGGAGTTGTGCGAGGAGCTTCATCAACAAATCTCGTTGATATGGAATGTTAGGGAATCCCACATTGTGACGTTTATGTTTGTTCTCTTCATCTGGTCAATAATTTTGAATGGAAGCCCCCCCATCTTGTGCATTTGGGGAACAACATCCCTTCTTGATTGTTTAGGTGTGGAAGCCTAAATTTTAGCTAGGGCAGAGGCTTGGCCTACCAAATGAGGGACACGTGTTGTTTCGAGATGGAGCTTTACAAGGGCCTCCTATATAGGCATTAGATCACTTTTACTACATGATGCCTTGTCGATTCTTTTTTTTCTTCCGAGGATCTACTTGCGTTTTTAAGATTATAACTGCATGCCTAACTCTAATATTATTTTCTTATATCTTTTGTTGTTTGCAACTTGGGCATGCGGTATGTTTGTATCTTCTGCAGTTTGGTTGATTGCGTAGAAGTCCTTCGTGCAAAGAACATCAAATTAGACTCAAGGGAACTTGGTCCTTCTAGATTATCGCTTCATGGGTGCTTGTTGAGGGCTCATAAGATGAATAATTCTAGAGCATGAAGGCTTGGGTGTGCGTAACATTGCACAATGATACCGATTATGAGGCATTTTACAAGGGAATAACCATTCGAATCTTATACCAAGTTGTTACGAACTAGAACAAGCACTCGGCTTGCATTGGGTGCTTTGGGAGAGAAGTCATGGGAGGAACAAATTGCAAGGGTAGATGTGCATTAGGCTGCCATCTATCATTTTGTTGATTGGGCACATATCTTTGATTTCCATATTGATTTAGCAGGGCTGATTGCCTTAGCCATGCACCTGATTGGAATTGCCTCTATACGCTTGCACTTGCTACTTTTCTAATGATATGACCTTGTTTGATAAATTTCTAATCAAGGCCTTCAATTCTTCATCTTCCTTTTGTTGTGATGGAGAATAGGATGTTGAGGCAACTAGTTGCACACTTTTCTCAGGGATAGGAATAGGGGCCACAGAAGGTTGGGGTGCTTGTGACATCTCTAGGGAACCAGGGCATGGGCGGTCTAGGAGCCAACTTTCCCGCCTGAATGAGACTATTTTCTGCCCTTACTGCAATGTTATAAGCAGCTGGTAAAGTCCTACCTCCCATAGATTGGATCATAACTGAAATATCACTATTGAGCACCTTCAGATAATAAAGGAAAGCATGTTGGGTTGTAGGTCTTACCACAAGAGGAATTTGTCCCAAGTCTTCTAAAATCTGATGTTGAAATCAGTCATCTACTCATTGGGTGCCCTCCTTGTTGTTATCAGTTGCTCCACCAAAGATAGGTGATCTAACTTGTCTTCAAAATAATTGCATAGAGTTGTTCCCAGCTCATCCCAAGTGCTAATAGATCCAAGTCTCAAGCCTCTATACCACTGAAGTGCTTTACCTTTGAAAGAGGTTACAAGTAACTTGCCATTTGCTACATCATTATGCATGATTAGATAGGGTGAACATACATTTGCTATATCCTGGATATGCTCCTGAGGGGTGACTTGATTCTCACCAGTAAAGTAAGGAATACTCTTGAGTGTGCCATTTGGCATATCATGCTACATGGCTAGGAGTAAGGGAATCCCTCCATCAAAGTTTGCAAAGCTTCTTAATGGAGGGGGTTGCTGATGCATCATTGCAGGGCACATAGATTGTGTGTTTTGAGGAGGAGTTGAATGGGCATAGCATGTTGGAGATAGAGATGTGTGCATGGGCCTTTTGGAATGAACTCTCCTCGGGGATAGTTAGAGGTATTCAAAAAGAATCTTTAGCTGCTTTGCACTTCTTCTTGTGTGCACTCTTCTCATGGAAGGTGCTGGGACTCTTGAAATAGAGGTTTTAAAATATTAGGAGTCACCAGATGTGTTTGAAATGAGCCTCCAAAGGTTGAAACACTAATTTCACACACCAAAACTTAGAGATATGAAATTTGAGCTTTCAATGCTTGTCCCATCGGCATGCCAAAAACTGTTGGTTTCTCAAATGTGCACCCACGTCTTAGATCTCGAAAGGGCCGAGGTGTTTGAGACCACAATGGAACCATCCCCAAGTTGTGGGACCTTGCGAACTTGGGACAGATCTCCAAAGAAGGCTAGTTCCTCTATCTATTTCTACTGCTACTACTACTCCTAGTGCTGAAAGGGGAAACTAAGCTAAGAATGCCAAGGGACCAGGAAAGAAGGATAACATGAAGTAAACTACACTAAAAGGTGATAGCACTAGAAAAGAGGGATGAAAAAATATACATTACGAGAGAGAATGGACCGAGAATGTGTGAAAGGAGGCTAGGCATGAGTAGCACAACAAAACACGCATTCACTAAATCGTTCTCATGGAACACAACCAAATATGGAACTACGAGGGGACCTGAAGTAGCACAACCAACACACAACACAAAATAAAAGGCAAGAAAAAGGAATGAAAACATGTTAGGACAAAGAATAGTCACAAAATGATGCTTCTATTACTTCCAGAAATGTACAGAACTATTACAATGATGAAAGAGGTCGATATCCACATGCAAGAGCCATACATAGAGGTCTATAACTCAAAATACGAAAATATGGTGTCCTTAGCAAAATACGTAAGGATCCAGAGTGTCCAACATAACAAATGATCCTTGCTCTTACATTTATAGATGAATCCATGGAGGAGGAAAGGAAAAGGAGGAAAACTTGAATTTGAAACACAACCACCAACAAGAAGCATTCAATGTTTACAAATGTGCTTGAAATCTATGAAATACACTTCCTCATGCCCTTTTTGGTGTGTTGAAGACAAAGGAGGGTGGATCATACCAAATTGGGTGGTTGGAGCAATCAGATCTACTCATCAATGTTTAGAAAGACATTTTCCCATTTCTCACCTACCAGATCCACAGAATTTGAATTTTGAATTTTTGCACTTTGTGGCGATGTCGCAGCTCTTTGACAAGTCTAGGCCCATGCCAATCTGAGCTTTGTAAGCGGAAGATATGGCTATCATAAGATGTCAAAGTCATTGGTGTGTACGCAAAACACGTGGGGTGCGTTGATTGTGAGATGGTGAAAAAATGTACACTTGTTTGTCATTTCTTCTACATGTCACTTATTGGTGTGTAAGATATCTCCCATGCAGATATTGGAGGCTTGTGGAGAACATGTTCCTGATTTATATTACTAGTCTACAATCCATTGCATTTTAAACCTTATAAAAATTCATTATCTCCTTTAAATCATTTTCCTTTGTCTATCATATATGTCGGGTATTCGGGAACATGAGGAATTGGGGTACATGGGTCTCCTTTTCCTTTTTTTACGCACCACCTATCCTCTACATTATATTCCATATCCCTTTCTATTTCAAAGTTATTGGTGATTTTAGGAAAAAAGGGGCTTCTTTGGAACAATTCCTCCCTGTAGGGGCATTCGGGCATGCAACCTCTTATCTACCCGCACTATACCAAAATTTGTGTTTCGCATAAAACTAAAATAATAACAAGAAAATCCGCTTCACACTTGTTCTATGAAGCTAATTGTTCTTAAAACCATCCCGAACCCACATTACTCTATGTTCTTTGTTACGTAAACCAAAGATCAATGCGAAGAATGCAACCCCACTTGGAACATGTCCAAGATGGGCTCTGGGCCAAAAATGTCCGATCTATCTCGCACAACACATATTTCTTTGTTTTGTGGCTCCAACACCAATGCAGGGAACTTGTGTTCTTAGGGAACATGTTCCATCTGCACCCTAGATATCCGTAAACACCGAAACTTAAAACACTCATTTTTTCACAAATTTTTCTAAGTACCAATTTTTTCTTTTCTCCAACTAGACTCGGGAGTACTTGGAACATATAAATTTGATTTTAGCCCTCTAAAACAATGGAAACAAGAGTATTATCCTTTTCAATTTCTCTAGTGTATTCGATCTCACTATCCACGCATACAAAGTGACCTGAATCATCCTGGAACTATTTTGTAACCATGAATACTTCCTAGAGACCATAATACACTTAGGAAGAAACACCTATCATCACCATGCCTTTGTTCAACCTTCTCCAAATTCTATCTTGAGATGCTTCTCGAAGCTTTTTACTGTACTTTCTAACACCTGTTTCACACATTATTGACCTTGAGAAGCCCTGCAGAAGCCACCTTGAGAGGACTCAACATACATAGTACCTCTTTAGACCATGCACACCTCCCTGGAATCTTTCGTAAACTAGAACTTCCAATCAACCTTAAACTGCTCCATTCACACCTTTTTTTTCCATCAATGCCACTTGCCATTAATGACAATGATCAAAGTCCTACAGAAGGAGACAATTTTTTTCTAAGAACTTACTATAAGTGCATCTCCCCATATCATTACCAACATGATTTTCTATAATTCCCTATATGCAAATACCATAGAAAGGAACATAAGGTGGATTATTTAACCTAAAATAGTTAATATCTCTCTAAGGGATTGTCAATTAATGGCATATTATGCTAATCGAGTTAGTTCCAAGGGTAATTGTAACAATAATAAGAATAATCACTAAGCAATGATAAACAATGATGAATATCAAATACATAAAGCACTTGTCATGATATAGAGAAGATGACTTGGCTGATCTATTACTATGTGTGATTATATAGATTGGTTTGATGATTGAAACATGATGGAAATGACCTTACAGAGCCTCGCTATCAAAGCGTGTCCCAAACTATTACATTGATCAAAGCAGATCGCATGGGCCAAATTTTACAGACAATATGGCCCTTCCTATATGCCCTTATCCCTATGTGGTTTCTACTCCTACAACTTCCTATTTCTAGGCATTACTTGTTCCAAGATTTTATAGAATTTGGGCCTTTAATACCATGTGATTCTTATTGTGGGAACCGATTTGATATTTACAACCCTAGATAAACAATAAGTCCTAGGAAAAATATTAGATGGGTTGTGGGCACCCATGTGCACCACCGACATTACCACTAGTCCATAGAGGGATCAAAACACATTCCATTCTCACCGAGCATGTGATATCTAGAATTTATGCATGATCCTTAAATAGGTAGGAAACCCTACTATTTTAAATGTTTACGAAAATATCTTTTATACTTATTAGTTTATAACCTTTTATCAACTTGAAACTGATTAAAATATGATCCCAAAATTGATTTAAATGTGATACTGAAAATGATGTAAAATTGAGTTTGATTGTTAACAACTTAGTCTAGTTGTACATTCAAAACAATCAGATTTCCTTTTACCTAATTTTATCAATTTTCCATAAAATTGTCAAATCTTGGTTAGAATTAAAATCAAATTAAAATATGATTTAATATTTATAAATAATCTAAAAAGTGAATGCAAAATCAGAAAAGAACACAACACAATATTTTTTTGAGTTCGGAAATTCCTACGTCCTCGAGTTCATACTTAACCAATCCATTAAATTTAGTTTTGCAAGTACATTCAAATAACTTAAAAATCAAATAATGAATCTCAAAACCTACAACAGAAGACCATGAGAACTCATGAGCTCTGAAAAAATTCATATTTTCTCTCCATGTTTGTTCCCATCTCCGTGTCAATACGATCTTCCTTTGTTCTATGTCAAAAGTGACACAAAAGGATTCAAAACAACAACATAAGAAATCCAATTTTGGAAAATGAGTGCACCAAAAGGAGTGTCTCTAAATTATGAACACTTTCCTAGTTCACTTCGAGACTTGAATCTGCCCCTAAGTTGCTCAAATTTGTAATTTTATAAAATTGCCTTATTATTCGATTACACACTCCTCTCCATTACCCTATTCAAATAAAAAATACCCCCTTATATAGTTTGATCACCACTTATGGTGTGGTGGTGGGGATACTTTTGATAAGCGATTGGTTAGGGCGTCGAACCTCACTAACATCCACTAATGGTTCTTTTCCCATATTGAGAATAATATCCCACATGTATCGGGATTCGTGGGCAAATGGGTTAAAATATAAGTCGACCAATTTATTTGGTTGGTTTAGAAAGCCACCTTTCATTTGGGCCATGTTGGTAAGGCCGGTGGATATTTGGTCCAAATTTGGCATGGAGGCTATGTTGGGCTCGGTGGGAGTTGGCGGATGGGTCTAAGAAGTGTGGTGAGGAGTTAGTGAGGAAGGTGGTGGGTTAGATTTGTGAGTCAAGTGGTGTGGAAAGTTGGTGGGGTGAGCTAGTAGAAGATTTGGTGTTTATTAAGGTGGCTTTGGTTAGTGGAGATAGTACATGATTCGGTTGGTGAGTCAGTCGAATTTGGATGTAATGCAACCTCGGTCTTGCAATATACATAACAATATTTTTAGAATACAATGGATAATATCCAAGATTTACCATGTGTTGAGTGACGTAAGTACTTATATATATAATATTGAGCATAGTGATATGAAGAAAAATAGGTAAAGGCAATCCTTCACAAAAAGGGCGTGTCAACCCTAACTAAGGGCCCCCAACCAACAAATAATGGGGCCCACCCATCTTGTTATGTTTGTGGAGCCTATTTTCATGTTTGAGTGTGGTACACCTTCATGTGTTACACTCGGGTATTTTACGGTGGTCACGCTTGGCTTGCCATTGGCGGAGTCGGGGGTTCGGGGGTAAAGCCCCGAAGCAAATTTTCATGGGTGGTTTATTAACCCATGGGTAATGGGAATGCTTGTTATGGGCTGTTTTTTGGGCCCATGATTTTCCGGTCTTTTGCCCATTGTTTTGATACCCACGGTTTTTGTATCAAACTACTTAAGTAGTTGTCTATTTATATGGTCTTATGCATATGATAGATGTATAAGCAAATGTATTGCGAGATGTGTTTTGAATTGGTTTGTGAATTTTGTAGAGTTTGTTAAGCATAGCTCCAAACGGATCTAGGTATTGTATTGAGAGAGAGGTGGCTTGTAATAAAATCGAGCAAGTGATTCTTGGTGGACGTAGCCCAAATTAGGTGAACCATGTTAAATATTGTCTCTTTGTGTTGTGTTATTTTATTCGCAATTTTATTTGAGATACGTAATAATTTCTACATATTAGTTTCTCATTACATTACGATTACGTGAGGGATTATTCGCATATTTTATCCCTTATTTCCTAACAATTGGTATGAGAGCTGGTTTGGTTTCTTTGAAGTGTTGAATTGCGGGGAAAGTTTTATCTTGAGTGGGAGCAATGGCGAGATGATGGAAGATCAAGGGTTGATAAATTCAATGGGCGAATTTTAGTCTTTGGAAGATGCAGATGGAAGATTACCTTTATCAAAAGGATCTTTATACTCCGCTGTCTGAGAAGGTGAACAAACCCTCGAGTATGACAGATGTGGAATGGGATTTGTTGGATCGGAAGGCACTTGGAACGATTCGGCTGTGTCTTGCATCCTCGGTATTATTTAATGTTTCAAAGGAAAAGACTACAAAAGATCTAATGGATGCATTAGGGAAGTTGTATGAAAAACCCTCTACCTCTAATAAGATATTTTTAATGAAAAAGTTGTTTAATATGAAGATGTCTGAGAATAGTTCAGTAGCAGATCATTTAAATGATTTCAATACGGTTGTGAATATGCTAGCTTTGGTTACAATAGAATTTGATGAAGAAGTTAGGGCTTTATTAATTTTGTGCTCTTTACCTGAGAGTTGGAATAGCCTGGTAATGGTGGTAAGTAACTCGGTTCCAACTAACTCAAAGTTGAAGTTTGAGGATGTTGTAGGGGTGATTCTAAGCAAGGAAATGTGAAGAAAAAGCTCTGGGGAATCTTCTACTTCAGGGAATGCTTTGACAGTGGAAACTAGAGGGAGACAGAAGAATAGAGGAAACCGTGGAAAATCAAAAGATCGGGCAAGGTCAAAATCCAAGAACAAGATTGTATGCTGGAATTGTGGAAAGCCTGGGCATGCAAAGAAGGACTGTTGGGAGCTTCAGGATAAGAAGAAACAACAGGAAGAAAACAAGGAGGCAAATGTGGCATCGGGTAATGTATGTCAGGATGCTTTGATTCTTTCTTTGCATAATATTAATGAATCTTGGGTTTTAGATTCAGGGGCTTCTTTTCATGCTACTCCACATAGGCATTATTTTGTTGATTATGTTCAAGGGGATTTTGGGCATGTTTTTCTTAGTGATGATGAGCCTTGTAGCATAGTTGGAAAAGGTTGCTCTTCGAGGTTAAGATGCGAGAATGGGAACACATGGCTATTGAAGGATGTCAGACATGTGCCTACATTAAGACGAAATTTGATATCGGCAGGGTAGTTGGGAAGTGATGGTTGTACTGTGATATTTACAGCAGACTCTTGGAAGGTTACCAAGGGTGCTCTTGTGGTGGAAAGAGGTAAGAAGGTTGGAACCTTGTATTTAACCACTGATAGTACTAATGATTGTAATCTTGTGGCTTCAGATGCAAATACAACATTATGGCACTATAGGCTCGAGTCATATGAGCCATAAGGGCATGAACATCATAAAGAAGAATTTTCTGGATATACAGAAACAGGTTTCGATTTATGTGAGAACTGCATATATGGGAAATAGAAGCGAGTAAGGTTTCTCAAGGTTGGACCTACAAAGAAAGAGAGTAAGTTAGAGCTGGTGCATTTTGATGTGTGGGGGCCAGCTCAGGTATCATCTCTTGGGGGTTCAAGTTATTATGTTACTTTTATTGATGATGCAACAAGGAAAGTTTGGGTTTATTGTATTAGAAACAAATCTGATGTATTTGACACTTTTGTTAAATGGAAAGCCTTGGTAGAGAATGAAACAGGTCTTAAGCTAAAATGTCTCAGGTCAGATAATGGAGGGGAGTATTGCAGCAATGAATTTGATGATTATTGTTCTAAGAATGGAATCCGCAGGAAAAAGACGGTTCAGGAACTCCGCAACATAATGGGGTATCAGAAAGGATGAATAGAACAATAATGGAACGTGCTAGGAGCATGAGGTTACATGCAGGATTGCCTCTTTCTTTTTGGGTAGAAGCGGTGAGCACACTGTGTACTTGATAAATAGAGGACCCTCAAGTGCCTTGGATGGAGGCATACCTGAGGAGGCTTGGTATGGTAAGAAAGTTGATTATTCATTTCTTAGAGTCTTTGGATGTGAGGTGTTTGTTCACATAGACAAGGATGATAGGACTAAGCTAGAGGCTAAATCAGAAAAATGTATTTTCATTGGTTATGGTGGTGATGACTTTGGATATAAATGTTGGAGTATTAAGGACAAGAAAATCATTCAATCTAGGGATGTGGTCTTTAATGAGAAAGTCATGTATAAGTAGCTTGATTGCAGTAGGGAAAGCAGGGAAGAATCCAAGAAAGAATATGCAGCGGTAGAGGATCTTACGGATGGGAAAGTGACACATGAATCGGTTCAGGAACCGCCTCAGAACCCCAAACTCCTATATTGAGGAGGTCTTCTAGGTAAGAAGAGAACACGAACGTTTTCTCCTTCTCTTTATTATTTATTACTCACCGATAGTGGAGAGCCAGAGAAATTTGATGAAGCAATGTAGGTAGATGCCGTGAAGAAGTGGGAGCAAGCCATGGATGAGGAGCATAAGTCTCTCACGGAGAACCAGGACTTGGGATTTGGTGAAGCTACGAGAAGGTAAAAGAGCATTGCAGAACAAGTGGGTGTACACGGGTTAAAGATGAAGAAGGAGGAAATAAAAGATATAAGGCCCGATTGGTGGACAAGGGTTTGCACGCGAAACAAGGTATAGAGTTTGATGAGATTTTTTTCTCCCGTAGTAAAAATGACTTCTATCGAATCTGTTCTTGGAATAGCAGCAGCGAGAAGACTTGCACTTAGAACAATTAGATGTAAAGACTACATTTCTCCATGGTGATTTGGAGGAGGAGCTATATATGTAGCAGCCAGAAGGATATGAAGTCAAAGGTAAAGAGGAGATGGTGTGCAAACTGAAGAAGAGCTTGTATGGCCTGAAACAAGCTCCACGTCAATGGTATAAGAAGTTTGATAGCTTCATGATGGAGCAAGGTTATATTAGATGTCATTATGACCATTGTGTGTATACAAAGAAATTTGAGGATGGAAGTTATATTATCCTGTGTTTGTATGTTGATGACATGTTGGTTGCAGGTAAAAACATGCAGGAAATAAAAGTACTCAAGAAATAGCTAAGTGAATCCTTTGATATGAAGGATTTGGGGGCAGCCAGACAAATCCTTGGTATGAGGATAACTCGGGATAGGAAGGAATGGAAGTTGACTTTATCTCAGGAAGAGTACATTAAGAAGGTATTAGACAGGTTTAACATGCAGGATGCTAAACCGGTTGGGACTCCTTATGAGCCATTTCAAGTTATCAAAGGAGCAAAGTGTCCCATGACAAGCGAAAGCAGAAAGAAACCGAGATGTCCAAGGTACCTTACTCATCAGCGGTTGGCGATTTGATGTATGCTTATATGGTGTGCACTAGGCTGATATTGCCCATGCGGTGGGAGCTATGAGTAGATTTATGAGTGATCCGAGGTAAAGAGCATTCGGGCAAGTAAAGTGGATCCTTCGGTATTTGAGAGGGACCATGGGGACAGTTTTGTGCTATAATGGATCAGACACCACTTTACATGGTTATGTAGATTTAGACATGGCTGGAGATGTAGACAACAGGAGGAGCACGATAGGTTATATTTACACTGTAGGTGGGACAACAGTGAGATGGATTTCACAACTACAGAAGCTGGTGGCTTTGTCAACCACGGAGGCTGAGTATGTTGTTGCCACGAGAGGCAAGCAAAGAGATGATTTGGTTACACTGATAATTGCTTGAGGAGTTGGGGCATAAGCGAGGAGGAATGTAAGTTACATAGTGATAGTCGAGTGCTATACACCTAGCTAAGAACTCTGCTTTCCACTCTAGGACGAAGCATATATAGTTGAGATATCACTTCATCGGGACTGACTTTGGAGGAATATAAGTTGAAGTTGGAGAAGATTCATACCCGGTCGAATCCTACGAGACATGATGACCGAGGTGGTCACAAGGGATAAACTAAAGCTATGTTCGACTTTGGTTGGTTCATTTTATTAAAATTCTTCCCTTGCCATCACTTTATTTATTGCTCTTCATTTTATTTTCCACATTTTGTATTTATAGTGTTTGTCATATATGTTTGTATGTTTATTTTTTTTCCACATTCCCTTCTCTTATTT